>FIZR01004553.1:0-20415 GCA_900060175.1 Ferrisia virgata
TCGATAAACCTCACCGTTTGAAAGTTATTGAAGGTTAAAGTTTCACTATTTTAAGAAATTTTTTTTTTAATGAATTTTATAACTACTCAAGACGAAAGTATTATGATACAACCTTCAATAACTTTTAAACGGGCATAAAAAACTATGGAAATTAAAAGATCAATTTTCAAAGCTGAGATCAAGTCCAAAATTTGATTAGACAGAATGTACTGTTCGCGAGATACTAATGAAAAGCACCCAAAAAAATCTGAAAGCTCAAGTGCGTAAAAGGCATTAACATATACCTACTGAAATAGAAAAAAAATATAAGATATTTTTTGGGAAAAACAACTTCAAGCTACCCTTCACAAGCCTTTCACTTTGAAGCTACAGTTTTCGAGAAAGATTTGTTAAGAAAAGCAAGCAAAAAAATCGACCAGTCATAAGCCTTCTAACTTTAAATCCATTTTCCTCGAAAACCACGAGCTTTCGAAAAAAATTTGTAAGAACCAAAGTTGTGGAGCCGTAAAATTTCTGACCATCAATTTCCACTCCGGTTTTCTTCAAGATGTGTTGATTTCGGAATATTTTTGGAAAACAGGAAAAAACTACTCTACTTCGAAGCCATTTTTCACAATAATCATGAACTTTTGAGAAAAATTCATTATAATCAAAGTTGTAGAACGTGAAATTTCTGACCATTTTCCCATAAAGATTTCACACCGATTGGTTACTTCAAGGAGAGTTATCGCGTCTGAAAGAAATGAACCCTATAAAATCAAAAAAGTTCAAAATCTCAGTTTTAAGCGAACCAAGTTGCACCAAAATGTACACAGTTCTTTCCTCTCACAAGATGAACTTGTTGTAAAAGTTTCAGTTCGATTCGTCAAGTTGTACGCGGGTAAAATGTAAATTAACCAAGACATTTTCGACATGCGTCAAAAACTATGAAAATCAAACGCTGAACTTTCAAAACTGCCATCAAGTCCAAAATTTATTCAGTATTTATCCAACACGTAATCTATCCACTACAATATTTCCAAGTTAATGGGGCAAGTTCGAGGGCAGTCATCACGCCCGAAAGAAATAAACTTGAAAGCTTAAAAGCTCATCAACTGTCTAGAAAGCAATAACATATGCCTACTAAATGAAAAAAACAAAAAAAATGAAATATTTGGAAAAAACAAAAAAGAAACAACTTCAAGAAATCAACTAGCCTTTAAACTTTGAAGCCATTTTTCTCAAAAATCGCGAGCTTTTAAGAAAAATTCATCATAACCAAAGTTGTAGAGCGTGAAATTTATGAACATCAATTTGCCCTCAGTTTTTCGCTCCCATGTACCATTCGTGAGATATTTGTTAAAAAGAGAAAAAAATTCTGAGCTTCAAAAGCTAAACTTTCAGTGAACAAACTGTCTTCAAAATCTACACAGCTCTTCCTCTATACCCATTCTAATTCCTAAAAAGTTCACGCCGATAGATTCCCTTTGAGAAGAGTTATCGCGTTAGAAAGCAAGCCAAAAATCAACTATTCCCCTACTCTCATTCTAATCCTCATAAAAATTTCATGCCGATCGGTTCTCTTCTAGGAGAGTTATTGCATCCGAAAGAAATGAACTTTCAAAATTGAAAAAGCTCAAAATCTCAGCTCCAAGCCTAATAATTTGCACCAAAATGTATACAGCTCCTGCCCCTCACAAGGTGAACTTGCTGGAAAAATTTTCAGCTTGATCCGTCGAGTTGTATGTCAATTATTGTGTCCGAACCGGTTCAAATGAACAAAAAAGCGAAAAAGCAAACGAAATGCCACCCTAATACAACAGTGAAAGTCCACTAAAAGAAACCTGTATGACTGCATATTGCGTCCAAAAAAACTGAGCTTTTAAAATTGAAAAAGCTCAAAATCTCGTATAAACATTAAAGAGATACTCCTGCGATGAAGGAGGAAAAAAAAATGCTAGCTAAATTATCTATTTTGTACTTGTAACATTATTTTCTTATAGGCAAAGTGAGAGTTTACGATAAAATTAGGCTCGCCATCTAACCTGTTATTTTTTGCTTGAATTTTTCTCCCTTATCTATTTATATGTTGGTGTATTTTATACGCTTGCATTTTACTACACCACACAATACGTATGTAGACAGAGAGGCGTATCAGTTGGACTCCTATCGTATAGGTATTGAAACTAGTGTCAGTTTGAGAGTTAACACATCTATTCATACAATACGACCACTGTGACTGTAGAAGTTTTGCTGTTATTTCTTAGAAATCTTCATCCGTTGTAGTCACTTTAGTTGGTCTTTTTTCTTTTTTACTTACTTTTCGTATATATATTTTTTTTTTTTGCTTCTGTCAAGGTTTTCCAATTATGTGATATATTATACAAAAGAGGAATGATTTCTTCTACCTCTTTCACCCTTTCTCTGTTTTTTTTTGTAGGGGATGTGTGCTGGCTATGAATTGAATAGGTTATAAAGTACTACAAATAATATGGTTACATTTTGTTGTTGTGTATTACTATGAAACGTGGTGATTTTTTATGACCTACGTGTACCTATTTTTGTACAATTAAGTGAAATAAAAACGTTTCGAAGAATGTAGGTTTTGTTTGATTTTATAGGTACATTGATAGTGTGCGTGTGTGAAGTTGTGGGCTGAGAAGTGCATTTTATTTGTTCGACCGGACGAATAACTGTTCGAGATTTAAATACTGCCTTCTATCGCAGGTATATCGATTACAGGTGTTCTTTGATTTTCTATGCACTTTTTTCTATTTTTTTTTTTTTCTTACTTTCAAAAAATGTGAGAATATTTAAAAGTAGGTGAACCAATAGAAAGCCTAGATTTGATAGGGAGAATAAATTAAAAAAACATACCTTATTGTGAAATTTACTAAAACAAAGAGCAGTATTTGCAACTTTTATCGAGTAATGAGATTGGCAGCCCTGCAATGCAAAATTATCCAACTATTTCGACTCGCGTTAATTTTCTCAGGCGGGGGGGGGGAGGGAGGGAGAATAAGTTGGACTTTGTTTAGGTTATTTTTCCAGCTAGTGTGTCTGTCTAGTACATCAGCTTATTATGCATTGGAAAAAAATCGGCGACGGAGGGGAATGGGGGAGATAAATTCAACAGAAATATAGGTCCAAGAAAAAGTATATCGTGAAGAAATCATAAAATTCAATTTAATTAACCGACCAGTGGATCCTGAGGTTGCTTTTCAGTAAAGGAAAAAATGTGAAATGTTGAAATTATCTATTTTTCCCCCTTAAAAGTCTTTGATTTTCCATTTTCCAAACATTCAGAGTATTTTTTTCTCCATTTCTGTTCAGATCATTGTGATCAAAGCTGTAGAACTAAGTTTTTTCAACTTGCAAAACTGACTTAAAATTAAAAAAATTTCAAAAAATCGGAAAAAATTGTTTTGAATTTTTTCTTTTAAATGGGAATTATTTAACATATTTGTAGCTAAAATTATCAATGTTGGAAAATTTGCAATATGGATGATTTTTCAGTGGTTATTAATGAATAGTTTTTTCGTGTTTTTTCATACAAAAAATTGCACGATTAAAAATTTTACATTTGTCCATGTAAGTTCGCTTTTCACCGCATGTAACCTTTTCAGGTATTCTCTCTAAAATAAATGAAACATTTTTCCATTAATGGATTTATTTTCAGAAAAGCGTTTTTTCAATTTTTAACGAATTTATTTTAGAACACACGAAAAATGACTATTTTTGTGGGCTCCTGATGTAACATTAAAGTATTGCTCTTAATCATCTGAAATTGATGTCCTGCACATCCATTTTAGTCGGACGTTACTCAGAAAATCGCAAAAAATTTCTTTAAGTAAGGCTTAAAAAAAAAAAAAAAATGAAAAAGAAGGGGAAATGGTGAAAATTTGCCAACAGTGATAATTTTGAGTTTAAAAATATTTGTTCTAAGTCGATTTTCAAAAAGAATTTTCTAAAAAAAAATGTTTATTGCTAGTTTGAAAAATTGAGTTAGAAACCTAAAATGTTTACCACATTATTTTAAGTATATTTTGCAATTATTATGATCCCACCGTGCTGCAGATTTCCAAAAAAAGTAAAATGCAGCCTACCTCAGTACACAGCTAAACATGCTGTAGAAGGGATGGAAAGAAGTATGCAATAATATTACATTAAAATTCGCACCATCTACGACCAACCAGCGAAAGGGAAGATACTCAAAAAATTACTAACAAACGATCAAAAATCCGCATTTTTGGGGCTGCGATGGGGTGCAATGGAACTGAAAAGTCCAGACCCCCCCCCCCAAGGTACATCTAGGATACCGATTGAATGTGCATACCTAATTTCAAGTTCCTAGCTCAATTTGGAGGAGTGTGTGCGAGGAAAAAACTCAAAAAATGATAAACTCTGTGCAAAAAACCACATTTCCGGGGCTGTGAGAGGGTGCAATGGAATCCAAACCCCTAGAACGCACATCTAGGGCCCCCTATTCAATGTACATACAAAATTTCAACTCCCTAGCTCATTTTGATGGGGAGATAGGGAAGGAACAGCCCTTTTTCAAGGTCAAAAAAAGGAAAACCCCTCATATCCTCCCTCTTAATTGACCTAGGAGGTTGATTTTTGGATATGTTACACAACTTTTGATTTTCTACTAATTTGCATGAAAAAGGGAAATTTTTATGTTTTTGGTTCCTCGACACTCCCTCCCCCGAAATGGGGCAAAACTGAATTTTGACCCAAGGTCATCCCTACTCATATATGTCAATTCCGCTGCCAAACTGAACCGATTGACCGAATTGGAACGATTTTGGTCGGTACCGAGCAGAGTAAATAATTTTAATGTTCGGAAGGGAGGCGATATAAATATCTGACATGGCCAAAAATTATCTTAACGGTCTTGTAGGAGCCCTAAACGGATTTTGTTGATATTTACCCCCCCTCCCCTTCATTCCGCTACCACCATTAATCGATGGACTGTAATAGCCTGGTTTTCATTGACAATATGACATAGAAAATCAGGCTAAAAAAAATTCTTAATTCGTGTGTACGTTTTCTGAGCAAATTGATGAATAATTTTGAAAGCAGATAAAAATGATGTTTTTGGGATCTTTTCGAATAAATCCTATTTCTTACATTATCGTGTGATATTTATTATTACATATGTGGAGTATTTTTCTACTTCTAGGTCTTTTATCTGATCTGCGGACTATACTTTCAGTTCTTCACCTATCATCTTGATGCCTATTTTCTTTACATTACGCTGACGTGTTTGCTACAGCCAACATGTACCTATTGTACATGAATAGATGTGTTATATGGTGAAAGATGTGTTCATTATAATTCATCACCAGTTAATCCGCTCTATTGAAAACAATTAATTCATAAACAGGTAATATAAGCTCGGGAAGTACCAGCATGATTATAAAGTTGACATATGAGTACGTGCACTTGCGATAGGCTCGTAGCCCTACCTAGTGGTATTTTACTAGCATACAGTCTACCACACGTACTTGTATTAAATATCTAAAGTAGCCATTCATCCACACGCATACTAAGATATGCGTGTAAACTTAAACAACATCCATCTAGTACTACCTTTGAGCCATATATATATATATATTCTTCAGTAATTTCACATTTGAAAAATATAGGAGTAAAAAAAAAATTTCAAATGATTTAATCGTGAATGGTTAAATTTTTAGGATTTTAATGAAGCTGAAAATCTATTCGATGCTTTATAAACCGTGTGATAAATCTAATGTTGCGAATTAACGTTACTTATAGATAGGTAAAAAGGTTTTGAAATACCTCAAAAGAGAAGAGAAATATTCGTCCTTGAATATTTAGGGTAAACGGAATACCTTTACAGAACATAAGGTTGAATGTAGTACGTTTGTATGTCTACCATCGTAAAGCTTACCTACCTAGGCCCATATATATACCTTCACCTTTACATTATAAATTTACACAGACGAACGTTTAGAAGATGATGTTTTTCTGGACAATAAGTCGTATAGCCCGTGTTGACTGATTATAAAAGTAAAAATCACGTCACAATAGAAGACCGATCACTGTCAAGTTATATAATAAAAGGTCAGCTCAACGGAGAGCGCGGTTGACTGCCAGGACGTGATTTCCTGTGCATTTGGTACTGTATTATTGTGTGTGTGTAGCTCATGTATGTTGGTCTAGGCATACGCATATATAGAGAGGATGGAGGAGCTGGATTGTAAAAATGGACAGCACTAATACGTAATATATATTTTTGAATGAAGCTTATACTATACTGTCCGGATGATGATGATGATGCTGCTCTGGTAGATGGTGAGAGTTGAAAGATTGCTGCGTGTAATGTGTGTAGATATTTTTCGGGGCCATGTCCCCGCCACAGTATTAACTTTTTTTGGTGGTTTGTTTGTGTTTACGATTAGCGATGTATACGCCATGGATGGCGTTTTAATACCGAAAGCTAAACCTACTGTATACGTATTGTATACGCAAGGTGTTTTACACGTGGTAATTCGAGCTTCTTCAATTGCATCGTTATTTACATATGAATAAAGTGGCATTCTACGGTTGCGCATATATCGACGTCGTCGCGTCGGCACGATTTTTCTTCGCTTTTTTTTTTCTTTTTGTACTGCGCATGGTGCCACATTGGTCCATCCTCTGTTGCTATATCTACTACTTACTTTCGTTTATGTACGTTGAAAATACGCTACGGTTCAATTTACACGAAATATTGTGTCGATGTGTTAGTTGGAACTGCAGTAGGATCGTGGTAATAGTAGCAGTTGGTTTGAATTTGATTTTCATCATCAATTTTCTCATCATCTTGCAACGTGAAATCGAAAAAATTGAAATTTTTCCATACTACTTTTTATTTTGTCAAGTTTTTTTCCCACTGTAAAAGTACATTTTGAACAGTCTTTCTTGTATTATTTTACACAATAGTGTGGGGGAGGGGGAGAATTGGGTATTTCTCTCTAAGCGCCAACTTTTTTGGACGCATAATTACGGTCAAAAATTGTAGCAAAAGTGGTGTTTAAATGATTCCAGAACATTCCCCCCCTCCCTCCTGCCTCACCGAAGAATTTATATTTTTCTTCGTCTCATTTATAAAAAATTTTTTTGAGAATTTAGTAAAATTGTAAAAATATAAAAAAGTACAATTGCGTATTTCCTATCATTTTTTAACCCAAGAACCACCCCCCTACCTCTTTTAAAAAAATTATAGAAAATTATATCGGCAGATTGTTGAAAATCGGGTGAAATTTGACTGAAAATGTGAAATAAATCGTTAAAAAACGTCGAAATTTGAATGGAAATTTAGCAAAAAAGGGCTTAAAAATGCAGAAAATTGATAAAAAATGTTGAAAAATTGGTTAAAATTGACAAAAATATTAGAGAAAATCGTCAAAATTTGTATAAAAACTAATTAAAAATTGGATGAAAAATTAACAGAAATTCGTAAAAAACTGCAGAAAGTTGATTAATTACGATAAAAATTTGAAAAATAGCTGAATATTGACCTAACAATAAGAGAAAATTTGGCAAAAAAAAAGGGGGTTAAAAGAAAAGAAAATCGAATAAATTAAGAAATATTGTCGAATAATGAGTGAGAATTGGGTAAAAAATTGACAGAAATGCGTAAAAAATGGAGAAAATTGATCAAATCCATTACGAAATAATGTTGAAAAATTAGTGAAAATTGACTAAAAACCGTTAAAAACTATGGAAACTTGGTAGAAAAGTGCGCAAAATTGATTTGAAATATGAAAAAAATTCGTCAAAAATCATCAATAATTGGGTAAAAAAGTACACGAAAATGGGTAAAAAATGCGAAAAAATTTATTAAAAATAAGGAAACACTGTTGAAAAGTAGGTGAAAGTTATGACTTTTTAGACCCCTTTTTTGTATGCTTTCCAAACATTTTTCTAGCGATTTTTGATCAATTTTCTGTACTTTTTTACTCGTTTTTGATCCGTTTTTCATCATTTCTCATTATTTTTCTGCAGTTTTATGAAATTTTTTACTTCAACTTTCGATAATTTTTAAAGATTTTTTTTTTTAATATCCTTGGTCAATTTTTGTACTTTTTTCTCAACTTTTAACAATTTTATTTTTTATCAATTTTCTACATTTTTTCTACATTTTTCTTAATTTTTCATCTGGTTTGCAATGATTTTTAAAGATTTTTGATGAATTTTCACATATATCGTAACATTTTTTGTGATTTTTGATCAATTTTCTGCATTTCGTAATCTATTTTTGGTAAAATTTTTATCCAATTTTAAATTGTTTCGAACATTTTTTTTCAAATTTTTGACCAATTTTTTGCTAGTTTTTTTTTGTGATTTTAGATCTATTTTTTGTTCTTTTTTCACGAATTTCTGTCAATTTTTTACCCAATTTTTGATAGTTTTTTACTCTTTTGATGATTTTTAACGATTTTTTTTTTAATCTAATTTTTATATTTTTTACGTTGCGAATTAATATTTCCGTCATTTTGCATCGAAAGACAATTATGTACGTTTTTTGATGTTTTTTTTCATTTTTCGAAAATTTCTTTCGATGTTTCACATATTTTAAGCCATGAAATCACATTTTTGAATTTTTTCTTCTCATCTTTATATCTTTTGCTCTTTTTTAGGCACAAAATTAATGCTTTTTCCTCATCATTTGAAACGTTTTTAAGAGCAGTTTTATTTTCTTTTTTTACATTTTTCTGGTATCAAAATGATGCTGTGGACGATGTATCTGAAAATTCAGTAATTTTCGAAGTGTCGTTCTGTTGTAATGCGGATGAAGATTTTTGTGAAAAATTCATAGAATCGAATGATCGAGGAAGAAAGTCAAGTTAATAAGACAAATTACTGAGAAAATTACATTTTTAGGGCTGCGAGGGGATGCAATAGGGTTGAAAAGCCTAAAGTAGACATATTTAAAACCTCTACAAAATTTACTTGACAAATTTCAACCCACAGCTCAATTTGTAGGGAAGATATGTGAGAAACTATATTTTTTATAAAGTTCAAAAAAGAACGAGGCTTAATACCGTTGTAATCTCAGAATAAATGAATAGAGGTAAAAAAATAAGAGAAATTCTAAAAAAAAAATAAGCCTCTCAAAACACTAAAATCATTTGCTTCTAAAATTTTTTTTTTTGAATCACCTTGATATCATTTTTACGAGTACGTTAGTCAATTTTGGCAAACCTCGTGTAATATTTTATATGTAATACCTTGGCTCGCTCGTAAAATAGTAAATATTGCAAGCATCTGCTCTAATTCCGGCTATTTTACCATATTTTGCGCTACTGTTTAAAAACATTCATTTTTTTTTTTTATCAAAATAGGTTTCTTGCTGCTATAAAAAAAAATAATAATAGCCGTAGCTGTCAATCAAATGCATATTTCGAGCCAGTTCGGCCCTCCTTTGTCATAGATCAATTTAGCTACAAGCGAACGTGCCAGACAGATGAGACGATGCACTATCACAACAACGATGTTGAATTTTTCCGCCTAATAACAGAACCAGTTCGTCATAAAGAAGATGAAAATTATAAAGAAATGAAAATTAATACATCTCTATTAGTACTCCTTTTTTTCCCCTCCCCCCCTCATCTATATACGCTTAGTTAATATTCCGCGGTTGTAATTTGTACACTCTAATTAATGCGGTTTCATTTTCGCCTTATCAAGATAATAACGAGTTAATAGGTATCGGCTGAGATGGGGGATTCCTCTTTACTTTTTTTTTTCTTTTTTTTTTTTTTACCTAGGCGTTGCATAGTATAGTATGTGTTTTTTTTTTTCCTCGTAGACGGTATATTTTGGCATGTAACCTGACGAATAACATAATTACTTATCCAGTTGCTAAATTTAAGGCGCTAATAGTTGTTGTTTTTGAATGGAATTTGAGTTATGCTTTTGGTGGCGTTGTAAAAATTGAACAAACTGGTTTTTCTCTGTTCTGAAACATTTTTATAACTTCATTTGTAAATTACGCGAGATCGTGTACACGTGGTAAAGGGTGTTTTACAAGGAGTTAGCGTGGTTACCGTATCTGCGATGTAATGATCGAGCCAAGTGGACGATGAATTTACATTACGTTTACAACAAATGACGAAAGACGACGAAATGCCAAGTCGAGTCGGATATGTACGGAAATGATCATCGTGTTGGTATGCGTACATAGACGTACATACTTACGATATAAAGACCGGCTCTATTATGGAATTAGATTCATACATGTATAAAGTATACCTATGACTATACAACTGTAAAATAAAAATATTAATATCCAACAATTACAGTGTGGCAATAAGCATAGCAACGAGCATATGTACTCGTATCTGTGCTTTAGCTTTTTTTTTTTTTTTTAGTGATCATATGGTCACGTAATATGCTCTCTAGACTAGTTGATATGCCATACGTTATCGATGCTATTGTTGTAAATACTTAGGTATGACACGATTGTTCATCGAGTATTGGTAGGCGTTATATTATGGATGCACTTCAGAGTCCAGCACAGATGAGAGACCATTGAACACGGTGTGAAATTGATTACCAACTCGGTGGTACGGTGTTTACTCTCGGTGTCGCTGGTGTGAATCGTATTATTCGCCAAGTATACTGTGGTCGTCTGTCTGCTCGCTCGTCGCCTTGATGGAGAATAAGTCGTTTAAAATAATGACCTTTTTTTCTTCTTCTTCTTATTGCAAGATATCCAAAAGCGTTTTTCATGGCGTCTGTATGATCTATGACGAAGATTTCAAGCGACAATCTTAGATTTCCAATTGATAGCTCGAGATGGTATTATAAATAGGTGTAATCGAGAGCTGTACCGAATGCAGCATTTGCAAATATCGCTGGAACGTACCGGAGTACCTACTTGGCATAACTGAACTCGTTTTTTATAATAATAATAAATGGTAAAATATGAGGTACATGTGAATCGTCGATGATGTTATCGTTATGCCTATATTTATATGTAAAATTTATCATTTAAATGAGTTATTCTACGAATAAAGGATGGTGTAAATCGTTGTAGTCATCTTACAAGTAATCTGATTGCATAAGCCAGCGCAAGGTGGGAATAACATGAATCGTGCCAGCTGTTTGTTTACGATCATTATTTCGCATCGGATCTTGAGGTGCAGTGTTTTGATTCATGTGGTCATATTCAACGATTTTAGTCCTGGATTTCAATGTGATTTTCATTATGGTTTGAAATACATATGTCAGACGAGTTGAAAAAGCATAGGAATTCTTTCTCAAAAAGATCCGATGATTTAGATTTATCTACATCAGCACTTGATCATGAGCAGTTGATAGTCAGCAGTGGACTTTCAAAAGTTGGCCAACAATGGTGGATTATCATATGTTGGCAGTCCAGATTCATCAACAGTTGATGGTCAACTGTGGACTGTCAAGAGTTGACCAACAATAGTGGATCACGAAGACTAGGACAATTAACTCCTGACAGTCCAGATCCGTCAACAGTTGATGGTCAATTGTGGACTGTCGAGAGTTGACCAACAATAGTGGATCATTGAAATTTGGACTGTCAACTCTTGGCAGTCCAAATCGATCAACAGTTGATGGTCAATTGTGGACTGTCTAGAGTTGACCAACAATAGTGAACCATCAATATCGGGACTACCAATATTTTGAATGTCAATTTGAATGATTACGAGAAAATGCTAAGCAATTTTCGAAATGTTTAATGTTATCACTTTCCCGGTTTTAGCAGAAATCCAAATTTCACCTGAAGTGACATCTTTTGAAAAATTCGTGATTTATTTTTAGCATTAAGAATTTTTAAAATTGTTTACCATTATTTTCATGAAATTTAATTTTTTTGTTGAATATAATCCAACTGTTGACAATCCAGGTGTTAACAGCCAAAAACAGTTGACCATCAATATCAAGGACATCAGAATGCAGGGCCCCAGACCATTAAAATCTAAACAATCACGATTTTGATGGTCTACTGTTAATGGTCATTTATCGGCCCTAATTTGTAGATTGTGTTATTAAACATCTTTTGATGTTAAAATACACAGGAATAATGGAGTCGGATCACGTTAAAACAATTAAACGCAACTACGCATGTGCAGGATTTTTCTTTGCGCATGCGCTAAAAATACTTAGCTGTTATGCGCATGCGTGATTGTGCTTTTTGTGCCTATGTAAACTTTTCCTCATGCTCCTAGTCAGAGGGTTGTGGCAAAGCCAACTTGAAAGAGGGGGGGATAATGAAAATTTCGTTCTTCAAAATGTATGATTTTTACCAACTTTTTTTACTACAAAATGAAATACAGAATTCCTATAGGGGACCTGAGTGTATAAAAATGAAATGAATAACAGTTGTTGGCATGGTCGAATGTAGTGAGGACCAAATTTTAAGAAAATTCGACTTAATAAAGATAAAATTGCACTTTTAGAAGTTATAAATTCATTCATGTTCGTTAGTTCCTCAAATTGCACAAAAATGATTCAGTGGCAAGCATAGGTTTGTCCGAGCAAAGCAAGGAAGAAATTTTGAATAATTTTGGTTTTTTAGCACTACAATTGTTTTTTTAAAAGAAGTTTAAATTGATGTTGATGAGTTTGAAAATAATTTTTTTAAATATTTGTACGGAATTAAGTAATTTTTCTTTGATCGATTGGTGTCGTTTCAAAACAATAATTTCCCATAGTAAATTCAATACAGGGAAGTGATGATTAGCGCACTCTATAATGAATAGAGATTATAATTGGTGATTCCTTTACTCTTTCAGTAGAAGATGATCAGATGATGATTCAACATTGTTAAACACGTTGGAATTGTTGATATGCTGGCTGCTGAAAAATGGCCTTCTTTTTTCACGTTTAAAAATACTCGAGGAATTCAATCAATTTTTTGGTTTAGATTTTCTTTTGTTATTGTTGTTGTTGTTATTTTTGAAAATATATCTTAGTTGGAACTTTCGCGTAATCATCAAGCAAATCAAACCAGCAAGTTTTTTCTGTCATCAAACCCTCAGTTTTATTCTATTTTATCAGAACACGAACATTGCGCATGCGCTTAACATGAATTATCACTCTGCGCATGCGTTAAAAATGATCGATCGCTTTGCGCATGCGTTCACGCGTTGTATTTCTTTTGATAATGAGTGCAAACCTACAAACTACCGGTCAAGATTTTACACTGCCAAGACTTTGGAAACCAGTGGCTTGATATTTGATTTATGTAAAATAATAATGATGACTCTATTGCCTGTCGACGATGCGTGGTATTTAATTTTTTTAGACGTTGATTTTTTTTCTAGTTCAATTTACGTTCCTCGCAGCATATTTGATTCGATGTTCGATAAAAACGAATAAAAACTTTTTCAAACGCAGCCTCTACCATCGTGTAAAAGTGCTTACTTTCGGTCTAAGATTAAGTTCTGTGATACTAGTTTGGAGATATATTTTTTTTCCTTACCAATGACCGGTTATATGCCGTTCTTAGCTGCGGACCAAATTAGGTACGCCTTTTTAGTTTTGGAATCCCATTGTATTCCGGTTCCATGTGGTAATATTCTTTTCATTAGGTTTTTCTTTCTGCTGTTTTTTTTTTATTTATAATTTTTCTAGTCACATTTTTTTTATCAGCGAGTTGCCAGGCGATCCGGTTAAAATGAATTATTTTTTTCGATTTGTACGTAGATGTGTATAGATATATGAGAGATGTTTTCATTTTTTTTTTTTTTTTGTATTTACGTTACAGTTGTGGACGCTTCGAATGGTAATAATGACGATCGCTTAACTACCGTAGGCCAATTAATGATAGAAGTGTTTTTTTTTTGTTTTGTTTTTATACCCGGTGAGACGTGATTTTTAATTTTATCAACTTGTAATCGATTCTTAGGAGATTTGTGATTTGGTGTATTTTTTTTTTTTATTGGTAAATTTTTTAAGGTTTACCGAACTGGTCTCTCGCTCTCTCTTTCTCTCTCTGCGTTTCTGTTCGTATTATTATTCGAATGTACATAGAACAGCGAAGCGGAAAAAGCAAACAAGTAAAACATAATTTTTCAAATGTCTCTTCGCTTATATTGGTTCAGAATACTAAAGAGCAATTTGCGATCAAGAAAGGATTCCACATCGTGGTATTCTCACGCCGATACGCATATAATTGGTTTAATTGACGAATCTTCTCGTTCATTGTGTATTTTTTTTTTTATTTTATTTTTTTTACTATACGTTCATCTTCATCTTATAATTTCGAACTCTACACGTAAACTGGAAGGATCACGTGTGGTAGCCGGTATTCTATAATGTTGGAATTTTATTATAAATCGCTTCTGGTTGTTTGGCTCGAGCGGTACGACGATGCCTGGATGCTGCTGATGGGTTGAAAATCGTCCATCAATATGGATACTATTTTAATATACCTCGTAGGCTATGGCACGAAAGAAACCATACACGCACCTAGCACACTGACGTTGCATAAATACATTGGTTGGTTGGTTGGTTGGCTTTGAAAAACCGGAAACGATATCGAGACGTTGACAGCTTAGCTGGAAATTAGGTAGCCAATTTAGTAGGTATGTAATGTGGCGCACCTTGATCCCCCCCTCCCCCTTCAACTACTCGTGTTTAGATTTTATGTATAGAAGCTCTTTTCTCGGTTACTGTTTACTCCTCTCCAGCGTTCTATTTCGGTTTGTCGATCTAAATTGTAAATCATTCTAAGGCTAGGGCGATATGATCGATGAAACTTGAAGCGCTATGTATACACCCATTGACCCTGCGATACATTTTAAACTTTCTGTGTTTTTTTTTTTTTTTTTACCTCTCTTTGGATTCGATTTTCTTTCCACCATTCAATGTTAATTCGATGCGTACATTCCGCTAGGTATATAATACTGGTTTATAAATGTACGAAGATTATGTTAACTCGTCACACCTACGGATTGTGGATTGTGTTATAAGATGATACAGGAGGCTGCAGGGTCCGGCGAGCTGCGAGCAAGTTGAAGTGGTCGGATTAAATGAGATAATATTATCTTGTTAAGTGGTCATGATGAGTGAAACGACTTCGATATAATTATGCAATTTAAATCGTTTTGAATTATTACCTTAATGGTAAATAATTTATTTAGCGCGATTTTTATCTAGATTTAATACGTATTACGTATCGATGATACACCTCGACGACTGCGACTATGGCATGCTATCTTAATTGAATGATATAATAAATTCATTCGGAGTCAGTTCGATTACGCTATTATGTACTCGTACAAGTGTAGAGAATGAATTTCCTGCGACTTTTAATTTACCAACGGTAGACGATATATGTTTGGATTGAAATTATACCAAAACATTCCACAGTCTAGGCGTAGGTTTTTTACCCCCACGAAAAAGAAAAAGAAAAAAAAAATTATGACAGCGATACCGAAATATTCCTTCGTTTCTCACGCCTACTACATACAACAACTCAATACGCATATCTGCAGCCATCGTCTGTGTACTATTCGAATGCGGTCAATATACACGTCCTCGTCGCGTTTATCGTTCAAAAATCCAGAGATAAGTGTACGAGAGATCTCGTCGTTGTTGGAAATATCATTCGTCATTTACCATTCATCAGTCATAGCTGTTTATTATTTGAAAGAGCACGCAAGACGTCGTCGTCGTGAACAAGTTGAAAAAGCAACCGTGATTGAACCACGTCTGCATAACGTTCCGCTTTCAACCAAACCCGGTTTAATTATCGCTCCGAACGTATCCGTCGTGTTTATATGAAAAGTTCACCGAGCCCAGCTAGCTAGCTACCTGATTCTACGTCGTCGTCAGCAGAATATTCGGTGTGGTTGAAGGATCAATTTTGGAATACAAGAAGGGATCTGTGTTTGAAGTACAGTACAAGTTGAACCGTGAATGTGATAATTGGTCGTTGAAAAGTGCCTAAGAGATTTCATCCATCGAAAGCGATGTTCTGTGTGGTTTTCTGTTTGGTTACCCAAGTTACTGAAAAGAAATGAAGGCTAATAAGGTCTAAACTGCTACTCTATGTTGTAGGCCTCAAAACGATTTCGATTCTTTTATAAATCCGTATAAAAATTTCAGTTCGAAACAAATTTTATAACCGCTGCTGACTGGCAATTAAGATAAGAAATGTTTTAGGATTACTTGCTCATGAAAGTTGAATTATCCCCATTCAGACACCTTACACCGCAATTCAATTCAAATTTTCAAAATTCATCAATTCATGGGATACACCTAATTATCTAATTTTGTTTTAGAAAAGGATGAAAATTAAAAATTAAACTAAAATTTTGGTGTGGGGGTAATTCGACTTGTGAACATGAATTTGGGGTTGATTTTTTTATCTCAAAAGTTTAAGGAATTCAATTCCCAAGAAATCAAGGGAACGAAAATCAAACACATATGGGGAAATTTTCACCTCAAGTTACCTCGAGTTAGAATTATTTTTTTGTGATCGACATGAACACCCAAAGCAACATATTTATGAGAGACCTGGTAAACAAAAATATTTTAAAAATTAATTGGCACCTTACAAGAATGCCCAATGCTTTTTGAGAAGGATAAATTTTTGTTTTTTCCAAAATGACGCCTAGATGAGTGGGGGGGGGCTTGCGAAGAAAAAAGTTACAAAATAATGTCAAGTAGACATAGTATTAGTGATGAGGGGAGTGATAACGTTTTCCCTCCTCTTTTCTCTATCGATTATTTTTTATATCTAGTGATAAGATGTCTTTGAAGACCACAGAAGGCAAAAAAAATTTTCTGAACATTTTATTAGTGTTTTAGGTAGTAGCAAAACACAAAATTTTGTATAAAAAACAAATTCAAATTCAAAGGCACACTCTGAGCTCTACCGTAAACCATCTACCAAGTTTTAATCATCTAGGTTAGTTGGTACGACCTGTTCAGACGAACAAAGGTCAAAATAATCCAAATGGACCGATTTTTTGGACCCTAATTAAGTTCAGAGTTGATTTTTGAATATGTTTTAGCTCTTTTGATTTCCCCGTCGAATAATAGAAAAATTTTTTTATTTTTCAGTCCTTCATTCCCCTCCCTCCTCCCACCGAAATTAGAAAAATCAAATACTAATTTCTTCATTTATTTTTTCTTCTCAGTTCCGAATAATCATTGATAGCTTTTCACACGTTTTTCGACGCTCAGTGGGGTTCTGAAGTGTTGCAATTTTGATGGTATGGGAAAAAAATCCCAATATTTATTTTCTGTCTTTGAAACTTAAAAAAAAATTAAATCCATTTTTATCTAAATTTGGAAATTTTAAAGGGAGGGGGGCGCAACAGTTGGTCAATGCTTAAGTCAGAATTCGAATTTTTATTGTGCTCATTTGACGTCTTGACGCTTTTAACCCCCCCCCCCCTCTCGCCCCGACAACATTAGAAAAAGCCGTAACTGAAACACCTTATTAGCCTTCATTGCATACAGGGTGTCCCGTTGTAGAAAATCAAAAATTGTATTATAAATCCAAAAATCAACCCTCTAGATAAATTAAGAAGGGAGATATGAGGAGTTTTCCCCTTTTTGACCTTGAAAAGGGGGCTGTTCCTCCCTTATTTCCCTTCCAACTTGAGCTAGGAAATTGAAATATGGTATCTGGACGTAGTAAAGGCTATTGATATGTTTTAACATCGAAAGATGTTTAATAACGCATTCTGAAAAAATTGACCACAATTGACCATCAACAGTTGGGCATGCACAGCTGACCATCATCATTAATGCCATTGTTAGCAGTGTGACATCATCATTGGACTGACATCAGGGAACAAATGTTTATGGCCTGGAATGACATCAGTGGACTTGTTTCATGAAGGACTGATTTTATGATTTCGAGTAGAAATGTTGAAGAAAATTAGAGACGTTATTAGTGGACTATCAACAGTGTGACGTTATCATTGGACTGACATTAGTGGACAGATTTTTGTGATCTGGAAAGACATCAGTGGAATTATTTCATGAAGGATTGATTTTATGGTTTCAAGTTAAAATGTTGAGGAAAATTAGAGATGTTATCAGTGGATCGTCAACAGTGTGACGTTATCCTTCGACTGACATCAGTGGACAGACTTTTATGGTCTGAAAAGACATCAGTGGACTTTTTTAGTGATTTTAAGTTGAAATATTGAGGAAAATTAGAGATGTTATCAGTGGATCGTCAACAGTGTGACGTTATTATTGGACTGACATTAGCGGACAGATTTTTGTGGTCTGGAAAGACATCAGTGGAATTATTTCATGAAGGATTCATTTTATGGTTTCAAGTTGAAATGTTGAGGAAAATTAGAGATATTATCAGTGCACAGTGAACAGTGTGATGTCATCATTGGACTGACATCAGCGGACGGATTTTATGGTCTGCAATGACATCAGTGGAATTATTATATGATTAATGTTGAGAAAAATTGGAAATGTTTGAAGTTGACTTGTCAAAACAGTGGATGGACCTTGACCTTGACCTTAAATCGATGTTATGATTTTGAATTGAAATGTTGTCATCCGTTGACCTGCCAACAGTTGACTTTGACCCCGGTTGATTTTATGATTTTAAGTTTAAATGTCGAGGAAAATTGAATGTTTAAAGTTGACATACAAACAGTTGGCCTTGACTCCCGATTGACTTTATGATTTTAAATTTGAAATATTAAGGAAAATTAAAGAAAGTTGATCCGTTAACAGTTGACCTTGACCTCGAATTGATTTTATGATTTTGAGTCGAAATGTCATGACCAGTTGTCCTTTCAACAGTAGAGTTTGACCCTGAACTGATTTTAAAATTTCGGAGTCGAAATGTCACAAAAAGCGAGTTAACCTTTACTCAGTGTGATTTTATGATTTTAAGTTGTAATGTTGAAGAAAATTATTCAATAAAAAAATAATAATAATAAAAAATACAAAAATTCCACCAATCAGGTTTAAAATAACAAAACTTACATTCTTTCGATATTTATTTCTTGGCTGGAGATTTGAATTTATAATCTATAGCACCCCTCTCCCTCGTCCCCCAAATATGTTTTTTTTTCTCATTTCCATTTCTACACTTAAAAAAAATTACTGATTACGATTTTTCTTGTACTTTCTGAGCTAACTAAGCGTTCTTCGAAAAATTTTCGTATGAACAAAATTGTAGCGAATGAAGTTTCCTCTCTTTTATGTACACATACATTTCGTCCAACAAGCTTGGTTTATGAGCTATTCTTTAAGAAAGATGCAACTTTGCATAAGACTGAAAGAAAATTTATCGTGTTCAAGTGGGATACTCTGTATAGTATCATGTATCGAAGTAAAGTTGCAATATTTGGTTCGTAGGTAAAATTGAATCAATTTCTTGGCACTTATTTTTCATTCTTCAATAAAATTAAACTAAAAAATATCTCGAGTAGTAATTAAGCAATTTTTCTGTCAAACTTCGTGAAAAGTCTCCCTATGCCGGATTCATTAATATACCTAATTCAAATAGGGATTTTTCTTCTATAAATAAAAATTAGCTCTCGGTTAGAGACGAAAATAAGAAGAGGAAAACTGCAAACATGGTGTTCGAACTTGGGTAATTAGTACGACGACCACCGAATGGTATTCGTTTTAAAAATCAATACAAGTAATTCTCAGTAGGTATGCATACGTATGTAGGGATACGATGAGTAATACGCATATTTTTAGGAACATCATTAATTGTTTATTTTGGCAGATACGTATAAGCAAAAGCAGTGCACCGGTATCTAGCAGTATAGGTATATTATGTAGTTCTCTGCATAAGATGATATGTAGGTACTGTACCGCGGTTGCAATAATAAATTGAAATGTAATTTTATTTGAGTCTATTCCAACATTACACTGCATAAAAACTAACGCTTCGTTTTACCTGTAACATATTGTACGAGAGAGGCGAGAAAAAAAAAAGCATAAATACAAGTTATAAGGCATGGTTTATAGTTATATATATACGTATACGTTGCTGTACGTAAAAGATATATAATCTGTAGCTTATTAACGCGTCCAGTAGGCTTTAGTCTGTAAAAACAGGATCGTATAGATATATAATTGCAACCGGTATCCGCGCCTGTTGCGGCCTACTGCGAAGAGTAAAGAGATTGTAAACCACAAGAGTAATTAACTCTGTCTACCGAGATCTAATTGAGTCGATCAAAAAATATTATCCGTATGTGGAATTCATTACGTGTAACTCGAACATGTCACTATTTTTTGTTACAGCTTATTTCTCTTTCTCTCTCTGTCTCTCTCTCTCTCTTCTTCTATGTACCTCGTATGAGAATAACTTGTACGTACACACTGATGTTTATCGAATACAAGATACCAACATATTAAGAGTAAACCTAACGCGCATAATAATAGGAAAAAATACTTCTCAGTGGTATTACTAGTATAAAGAAACTCTAA
>FIZR01004558.1:0-11649 GCA_900060175.1 Ferrisia virgata
CTGAAAGAGAATTGAGCCCGCGTGTCTACGAACGTTGGCCACTGGCTCTCGCGACACGACAGAAACATTACGCGGAACATCGCGTTAGCACATAATGAGACCTTTCCAAACTAATTTTAAAGTATTTCAATCCATTTTCGAAAAAAATATGTGATATGCTTTTTTATTGGAAATTTAATCGTCTACATTCTTTAACCTGACTTTTTTTCTCTATCGCGTTTAGGAACAAAGTTAGGCCACGTTACCGGTAAGAAACCTGTTTCTGAGACAGAAATGGGGATATTGGGGACGAAGCACAAGTCCGATTTTGGAACTATTCGGTTTTGTTGCATCCCTCCCCCTCCCTTACATAATCTAAAAAAAATTATTGATCTTTTTTAACATTTGCTTTGTGGTTATCAATTTATACAATTTTTTCTTAACGTATATTTCCTTTTGCTTTGTTACAGGTAAGAATTTCGTATGGTTCGCATGTAAGACTTTATATGTACTACTCGTACAATTTGAATGTTGAAAATGAAAATATTTGAATCGACATGAATAACATGATGAAAGAATTAGGTACGTAAATCAAATCGAACGTAAGTGCACGTATCTAATCTACCTATATACGAAATTTCCACTTTCCGTGAATTTTGATCAGATTCAAACCTAAAAAGCACGTACTATTAGTTGGTGAAAGTAGGGTTTCGAATACAATTAACAAAATGTCTTTTTGAAATGTATTTGATGTCTATGTACGAAAAGTCACAAAAAATCGGTCGTACAAATCGACCGTAATATTTAAAAAATTATGTAAAATAATGTATAAATTTTGTTCACAAGTTTTAAGTATTGTGAAAATTGATTTAAATCATTTAAAAAGTATATCTGAAGGGTTGAGATGTTGTAAAAATTGTTTAAAATAGTAGAAACCCATCTAATCATCGTATGGCTTAATGTATCACCTTGTCAAAGTAAACCAGGCTATTACAAACTATCGACCCACAATAGATTCCAGGAGGGGGGAGGGCGATATCAACAAAAATCATTTTGGTATCGTAAAAGTTCATTAAGACCATTTCAGCGCATGAAAGATGTTTATTTTTATTTATTTTTCATTTTATTCCTTTTTCATTCGAATGAGTAAAATTATTTACTTATTCGGCTTGATACTGGTTAAAATCATTTAAATATTACCATTAGGCTTGGACTGATGGAAAATTTGATATATAGGGTGTTTCGCTTCGACATTACTTCTCTCATACCACAAATAGAGCAACTTGAGTTAGACATATGTATGATGTTTTGCCTGTCCTAATCATTGCAGGAACAAAAATACACGGATCTGAAATTTTTTTCCAAGGTAATTTCCAAAAATTTTCGATTTTTTATTCAGAGATGTTAGTGACTTGGAAAAAAATATAATCGTGTCAATTAGTGGGTGAGGGGGTACTTTATTACTTGAAGAAAAATTTTCTAAGTAGATACTTACGTATAAGAGCTTTTTCAGAGTTGTGTACAAAAATTAGAAAATGGGAAATTTTACTGTTTTTTTTTTTCATTATTTAAGGTATCTTCCAAAACACTCAACCTTTACTTTCAATTTTTTCACGGAAAATACTACGCCATATGTGTTACACTTTGGCGCAAACCGGACACCTCTTGCATTTTTAGATAAAAATTTAGAAATTTTTGAACATTACCCCAGATTTTCTGGGTAAAAAATTTTAAATACATGTATCTCTGCTCCTGCAGTGATTAGAATGGGCAAAACATTATACATACGTCTAATCTGAGTTTGCTATACTTGCGGAGAAGAAAATACTACTGAAGTGAAGCATCCTGTATGAGTATGAATGAGAATGACCTACCTTGGATAAAAATGTTCCAAGAGGGAGGAAGTACTGAGGGGCAAAAGTCGAAAACACTGTTCCTTCAATAACCAGTCAATAGCAAATTAAAAGTTGCACAACTACTCCAAAAATCAGCTTTGTACCTCAATCAGGATGGAGGGGGCATTGTCTGCCCAGTATAACTTGAGTGGTTCGCTTAGTTGATGGGGTAAGCAAAATCGTAATAATGTAGTGATTCTCAGAGTTGAAATTTGGTGCAAATCTAGTATCAATGAAACAAAATTTTAGCCCTTGGAATTGATATTAAACTATGCCGCGATGCACTTAAAGTTGAGGGTATGATTCCCGAATTCATAATGACATTTCCCACTGTCAACACGTGGTGACGAGGCTCGTGAACGCGTTCCTCGTTTAAAAGAGAACTAAACTTTCTTTATACACTATTTTTTCACCAAAAATTTTATAATTCTTTGGTAAAAACCAATAATAAATAAAATTTTGCCCGCTTTGCAACGAGAAGCACGTAAACGAGCCTCATCACCACGTGTCGATGCTGGGAAATACCTTTAGATTACGTGTTCGGGGCTCATAACATCTCTTCCGAACGTGTAATGATATTTCCCACCGTCGACACGTGGTAACGAGACTCGTGTACGGGCTGTTCGTTTCAAATGGGACAAAACCCTGTTTATCAACTATGTTTGCATCGTAAATGTGTTCCCACTATTTGTTATTTATGTATGAAAAAAATATTTAAAATAAAAATCATTAATAAATAAGGTTTTGTTGCCTTTAAAACGAGGAGCGCGTACTCGATCTTTGTCACCACGTATCAACGATGGGAGATACCATTAGCCCATTCAAAAAAAAAAAAAAAATAACGTTTTTCTTACCTATTCGATCATCTTTTGAAATAAATATCAATAATACGAAACTATGTACAAATAACCCTGGCGAATGAGAAAATTTCTCTACGAATTGGGAATAGCTTTCGTATTCACACATTACCAGCTTACTAACACTACAATACACTCACCATTGGTACACATGCCCACATGCTAGGGGTGAACAGAATTCAGCCACCGAACTGAAATAACGTCAAAACGGCCAAAACCACAACTGCCATCCCTGTGAGCCTGTTTCCCGATGCAAACGGCAGCTTCGTACGTTCGCTCCGACGATATTTAATCTATCGTTTGGCAAATACCAATCAATACGATAAGCTTAGATTTTAGTAGGTCGCTCGTCGGCATTTAATATAGCGAATTCTGGCGCGTGGCTGAGGCTGCCATGTGATGCTTTGCTCTGCGGCTAGCGCAGGATAGAATGTAAGCATAAGGAGGTATTTCGATATCGTAAAATACTAACCTAATCGGACGTACGTCTACGTATACTTCAGAAAGCTCGCAGAATGGGGTCTAGCTGTATAACGGGCAAAGCTAATCGACGACCAAAAAGCTAACCAACTCGCGTCTATGACCACGATGACGCTGACGGTGCAGTGGGTTTCGTGTAATTTTCATTGCTCGTGTTTAATTTATATTTACGTATAAACGCGTTTCCTGTTACGTCGTTGTCGGTGAAGAGCTCGCTAATAATATAAAGATATACTTATTTACCCTTAGTTTAAGGGGTTAAAGGTTTGGGTTTATGTGTAGTGCATGTATGTGAAGGTACTAGATAGTTAAATTACTCTGCGATACGTTACAGTGACGTTGTATTCGCCGAATAAGAACCCACTTTATCGAATAATTATTATATCTTACTCGTCGAAAAGCATAATGATGAGATGGAGAATATCGAGGATGAGGAAGTTTCGACAAAATGGCTTTCTAATATTCATCTCATCAAGTCAACAATACGTTGCGTTAGTTTCTATTTTCATTATTTTTGTTACGCGGTCTACGTTCCTAACCTAGAGTACACGTGCGAGATATACAGTTCAATACACGTTACCTCATGATATAGTTATCTTCGTCGTAATTAATATACGGGGTGTCCCAACTTGGATGGAATACTCGAATGTCTAATACGTCGTATCTATGATGAAAAAAAATCACCTGATTTATAATCTTACCTTTTACGATGGTGGTTTTAAAATGGGTCTCATGTGGAGAAATGTTAGTAATATTTCTTGAAAGGTGTATACCATCATATTACTGGTAAGTGGCGATGTTACATTGCATAAATATTAATGTACCAGTAGTAAATAGAACTGCACCACTGGTAAGTAGAAATATAAATAATATGGTACCAGTGATGCACCTTGGTGGACCAATGGTAAATATGAAGACCTATAACACAGGTTAATAGAAGTGTAGACCTATTTCTGGATATCAAGGGAACCTTTGATAGAGCCTGTAGGCCAATGATTCTTAGTAACCTAAGGAGGTTAGGTTACTCTGAGGCCACGTCATGGCTAGCCTTTTTGCACCTCGAACACTGACGGGTAATGATGGCGGGAGAGAATCAGGTGGGCTCCATCCTCAGTTCATTCCTGCGGCTCGTCCTGTTCGATGACTTGTTGATGCTTGAACGTCCAGAAGGATTCGAGGAGACAGCTTTTCTAGATGACGCCATGGTAATCATTGGTGCCTGGAACAGAAGAGAGATTGTTGAGAAAGGAAACACTGTGATAGTAAAAATAGATACATGGGCGCACTCGTTGAAGATGATTTTTTCACCGGCGATGTGTCAACTCATGTTCTCGAGAGGCACCATGGGCATAGGTCTGCTCAAAATCATCTTGAGCTGAACCAAGGTCAAGTTTATAAACACAGTGAAATACATCAGTCGTATCCTGCAGGTTACTAACCCAAATAGGCAGGCCTTGGAACACATGAAGCTAGTTACCAGCAAAGCAGATGCTCTGATGAGGAAGCTTAGGCGACCCACAATTCAGGAATGAGAACTGAAGCTGTGACAGATGCTAGTCATTTATCGTAGTGTACATGTCTCTGTAGTCAGCTATGCACTGGGAACCTGTCTAGAAAATCTCAAATCCGCAGACTGCACCCTTACTCTCAATGTCAGGTAGAAGAACTTCAAGCAATCAGTGGGTGCATGCTAATTGACTTGAAAATATCTTGGCAAAGGGAGTATGTACTGCTGCCTCGAGGGGAAACTGTGGCACAAAGGTGTGAACTGAGAGAGTGGTACTATGAAAGGGTAATACAGCAATGGCATAAATGATGGAAAGTCTCACAAGCAGTGAAAACTAGCTGGTTTATTCCGAACCTGTGACAGAGGCTAAGCCAGGGAATAGTCCTCTCGATGTACAGTACCCAGCTATTGACTGAGCATGGATACACAGCGAAGTACTTATTACTTATGAGAAGCCAAAAAAGAGATCCACTTTGTACTGTCTTAGGAGTGGGAATGATGACGCTGGTGTAGTCGAGGCCAGCCCGCATGATATATTTAACTGTCCCAACAAAATCAGCATGCAAGCCAGGAACACCGTGAAAGTTGAATTGTGACTAGAGCAGTGGCTGTGCCCCCTGCCAGAATTATGGCTGTAAGGGGGTTGACCATTTGCAACCTTTCCCAGGGCTGCACTGGCTGAGAAGAAGTAACAGTTTTTTGCGAGTAGCGAGGCCGATCTTTCAAGTATCCGAACGCAGCCAAGGTGCTAGTTAGTAGTGAGATCGATCCTATTAAAAGGAATAGTGCAGGCCCGGGCTATCAAATGGAAAAGATGCGATGATCCATACCAGGGATAAAGTAAAAACTAGGTGCACTGTTGTGGTGAGCACAAAAAAAGTACCCCTGACACATAGAAGTAAATCACAAATGAATAATGATGTATCACTGGATGATGGTGTACTTCTGGAAAATAGAGATGTCATACCCTAAGTGCATAGAGAGAGAAGTAGAGCTGTATTACTAATGAATGAAAGAATATATCACTGGCATGTAAAGATGTTCCAGTTGTAAGTAAAAATGTTTCACAGGTAAACGATGATGTTCATCTGGTAAATAGTGAAGATCAGCCAGTAAGTAGATATTTACTATTGGTAAATAGTGAGGTTCCACTGATACAGATTTATTACTGGTAAATAAAGATGAACTATCAGTAAGTAAGCGTGTTCTACTGGTAAATAGTATTGTACAACTGGTAAATAGAGATGTAGTAGAGATGTTTCACTAGTAAATAATGATGTTCCTTGGGTAACTAGTAATGAATCACTGATAAATAGAAATGTACCACGATTAAATAGTGATGCACCAGCCATAAATATTGACGTTCCCCTGGCAAGTAGAGATCACCAGTAAATAGTGATGCATCATTGATAAATAGAGATGTATCAACAGTAATTAGTGATGTATCACTGGTAAGTAATAAATTTATTGCTAGTGACTGAATGTGTGCCATTGGTAGATGCTGTATTAGTTAAAAGAGAGTTATCACTGGTAAATGAAGATGTGTTATGTGTCACTGGCAAATAGAGATGTTCCACTGGTACATAGTGATGTTCGACCAATAAATAGCGATATACTATTGGTGAATTGAAATATACCAATGGTAATCAACGAAATGACATATTACTGGTAACTAGAGGTGTGTCACTGGTGCCTTGTAGTGAAACTCATTCTTTGGCAGGCTTTCTATCATTATAGTCGTTTATCTGTGGTTTTATTGATATACCTGTGGATTTTTACCAATGGAGGGGTTTTACCACAGGTTTTAAATGGTATATGAATGGTATACCAGTAGTTAAAAGTGGAATTTGAGTAGAATATAACCAGTAATAAATGATATACGAGTAGTATATTTCTGGTCACTAATACCATTATCGTGGGTATTTTTGACAAATACCCTTGGTTTTTTTTTCTCGCGTAGGATTCCAAAATATCTGTTCATGTTGTGGAAATACATTCACATCAACAATATCTACTTTAAGTTTATACAAGTCTTGATAAATTGTAGCCGAATTCATATTCTTATATTACCTATTATAGCTAAGGTATGTACTCGAGAAATTCTTTTCTAAAAAACTTTCAATATCGTTGCTCGTTGAAA
The DNA here is from genome assembly GCA_900060175.1 of Ferrisia virgata. Lineage (NCBI taxonomy): Eukaryota > Metazoa > Arthropoda > Insecta > Hemiptera > Pseudococcidae > Ferrisia > Ferrisia virgata. Next base: position 6,859 of record FIZR01004558.1, read on the forward strand.
ATCCGAAATATACTTAAAACAAGTTAATAAAAAGTTTTTCGATTATCTCGTCGAGTTATCTATACTAACACGTGGCGTCCAACGCTGTGCAGTTTTACGTTTTTCGATTCGAATTTCGTGCATGGTATAGGACACCTTGTATACCTATTACCTATGTACCGTTCGTACGTATCTATCTATCTACCATTCACACATAGACGAACGTATCACCTGTTTTCACTCGGAAGAAATAAACACGAAGAAGACTCCTGGTGCTCGTACGAGTTGATTAAACTCGATACGGCTCGGTGGCCCGGCAGAGGTATGCTTGGTGATACAGTGCGGGGCTCCGAGCAGACGAAAGCATCAGGCATATTGTTTCGTAATTTCCATTTCTTCGAGTCTTAATGGTAGATAGATTCGTGTATTAGGGCAAGGTAGAGCAGAACTGTTTTGCCAAAACTATATTACCTTCTATTTTGGATAATACAAACAGATATTCATTTCCATTTGAACGCAACGTGCGATACGATACGACGAAGTGGGGCGGTGAGGCGGGTACTAGAATGTGGACGCGTTACGAATACTAATATTGGCCAATATACCACGAAAAAAAGAAATCTCATTGGTTACGTTGCTCTTGCCAATTTTCTTTACTCGTATTCGCCACCATGTATAATACCAATACCTACCTTATCTATCTACAGTTGGAATTTACCATAAGGAGTACGTAGTGGTGCTTAGTGCTTTATTGGTTCGATTCATACGAAACACAAAACGTCTGTCGTTGTCGTTAAGATTACAATCTGAATTTTCTGTATTGATTGATGGTTTATATGAGTTTATCGTCAGCATTGTTCACGGCCGAAAAAAGATAATACTCGTTGAAATTATTTGGTTTTTTATTCGCGGTATTTTTTTTTCACTCGATAACACATTACTGTCAATTAGTAAATTATGTATTTGAGGTATATGAAATCTTGGAATGTATTTTGATAAGATAGGTACTCGATAATCACGTAAAATGCAAGAATGTGAAGTATTCAAATATGTACATGTGCCCAGAAAACATGCTATTTGGAAGCATGTATGTGCAGTATGTGAGGTCGAGTTCTACGGGGCACGAGAGTTTCATTTGTTAGGAATTTAGCAGGGAAAGAAGAAATTCTGGATCACAATTCTTCGGTACACTTCAAGTATTATTATTTTTTCTGGATAAGTAAGTGAAGGGAGGATCTTCCTTATCACCGCTCTTGTTACTGGTTGAACTTTAAATGAGTTAAATTGAAAGTTGAAGGCGAGGTTATGCAGAGATTTGAGATGGAAAATTGCAAGATTATATTACAGTTCAAATCAAGCTGGATTTTTGATATATCAACTTGCCCCCTCCTTACCTCTACTAAACGTTGATCGTAAAGGTTTCGCTACCTACACAAATTATGCTCATGGATACACTGAATACTGAATAGAAGATAATTTTAGCGAAACCCGATTATTTTGATCATGGTCTGAATTTAAAACATAGCCTAGCTGTAGACAGTCCAGACCTGCCAACACTTCATTATTAGCAGTTGATGGTCAACATTTGACCAACAATAGTGGACCATCAATATTCACATCATCAAGATCTGGACTGTCAACTCTACATGGTCCAGATCCATCTACGGTTGATGGTCAACTGTGGACTATCACGTGTTGACCATCAATAATAGACCATCAAAATCAGGACTGTCAATAGTTGACCATCAGTATCCTGACCACCGACATCTTAAACGTTAATTTGAATGTTGAAAAAAAATGCAAAGCAAATTTTCAAAATCTTTTGTTATTGTTTCCCCAATTTTGATAGAAGTCCAAATTTCATCTAAACTGACATGACATTTCAAAACGAATTCTAAAAATTGTTTAGCATTTTTATCATTACATTCAACTTTTTTGTCATACCTAATCCAACCATTGCCAGTCCAGATCTGTCAGTTTTTAATCATTAGCAGTTGATGGTCAACTATTGGCTGACAAGATTTGACCAACAAAAGTAGATCATCAATATCCGCTCCATCAAAGATTTGGACTGTCAACTCTCAACAGTCCAAACCCATTAACTGTTGATGATCAACTGTGAACAATCAAGAGTTGACCATCAATAGTGGGTCATCAAGATTCGGACTATCAATACTGGGACATCAACGGTTGATCGCCAATATCCAGACCATCAACATCTTGAATATCAACTTGAATGTCGAGAAAAAAGTGCTGAGCAATTTTTCAAATTTCTTTGTCTCCCCGGATCTAGTAGAAGTCCAAATTTCATTTAAAGTGACATAACTTTGAAAAATTCCTGATTTCTTTTTCACATTAGTAATTTTGAAATTTTCTTTGTATTTTTGACATGGATATGCCTTATGGCAGGGAATCAATTTCTGACAGTGTAACATTTTTGGTGTCATGTTTTTGATGTAACATTTTGGATTTTTGATTTCAAGTTTTTGGTCAAAAGCTCTCTACAATCGATGATTATGAGTGACTTTCAAACTCAATGTTGAAATGTTAACATCATGGATATGTCTCAAAGCTTTCATCAAATGCGTGACATTTTAACATTTTCACATTATTTTAACATTTCTCTTGTTGAATAAATGAAAGAAGAAATTGGTCAATAGGTGGTGTAAATTTTTGTTGTAATATCAAATGTGAAAATTTTTATGATATAATGAATGATTTTCATATTTTATGTTGAAATGTCCAAGTTGAAAAAAGTTATGTTTTTGATTTTTGATTTAAGGTTTTTGATCGAAAACTCGCGATGAAAGATGATAATAAATAATTTTTGCTCTCTATGTTAAAATGTTACTAAAAAAAATTGAAAGTAAAAGAAAATTTTTAAATTAAAGAATTTGAAAAATGAAAGAAAAATTGACAACTTTGGCACTTTATGTTGAAATATTGACATGGATGTTTGATTAAAAAAAAAATAAAAAAAAAATGAAAAGATGAAGAAATGAAAAAATAAAAAAACAAAAAATAGAAAAAAACACAAAAAAATTAAAAAATAGAAATTGATTATTAATTGAAAAAATAAAAAAATTAATAAATTAAAAAAATAAGAAGTTGATGAATTTTTGCACTTTATGTTGAAATATTGAACATATCCATGCAGAGTTGGAAAAAAAAATTAAATTTTTCATAACGTTCAACTTTGTTATCGAACATAATCCAACTGTTGACCATCAATGTTGAGGTCATCAAATTCTGAATATTCAAAATCGAAATTGTTCAGATTTCGGTAGTTCACTGTTGATGGTCAACTGTTGACGCCTAGATACAGATGTCAACTGTCCAGAACAGTTGACCATCAATGTCAGTGCCATCAATATCCAGGTCAGCAAAATTTAAACAGCATGAATTTTCATTGTTTGGATTTTGATGGTCCACTATTGATGTTAAAATAGATTACACAAATTTTTAGAATGCGCTATTAAACATTTTTCGATGTTAATTTCAATAAAATGTGATATAACAGCATTTTAATGATGTGAATTCAGCTTAAGTTTAATTTTTTTTTTTTCTAATTTTTCGTTCAATTATTCATAACCACAAGATTTCTTAAAGAATATACGTGACTTGATGTATTAACATGGCTCTCTCTCTTCACATATCTCTTTTTTTTAACATATCCAATAATTCCATCTAGAAAATTTGACGATTCTCGACACCACTTTTCCCCTCTTTCTCCTACTCAATTCTGCTTTAGACTTGAAATTGGTATATTGAAAGAAAACTACGAGTAGAAAGTATGCACTTGAGCTAGAGATGCCGAATTGAATATGTGTTGCGATTTTATAACTTTCTCGCATGTAGAATTTGAATCCATTTAAGTACATCTACATGCAGCTACGATGTAGGTATTGAAAATTAGGGGAATTTCGAGTGAATTCCAATATGCATAATTATAGGGTACTCACACAACCTACATATAACTTGCCTTAATTTTTAATCGAACAAATTCTCACCAATTAGATAAATAAATAATTATACCTACGAATGTGTAACGGAACACCTATTCGAATTAAAGTCTACGTATAAATTATCGACTCAAGTTGGCCGCACAAAACGTAATCGGAATAATATTCGTATATATTTTTAATTATATCGAAAAAATATTTCTTTCATTATGTCGCAGTCGTCCAAATAAATATAAAAAAAAAAGAGAGAAAAGGGAGGACTTGAATTTTTTTTTTTTTGGAAAATTACTAGATACATAAAATTACTCCTTGTTCAACCTAAAGCTGTCTTCATTCTAAGTATTCTGGTAAGAATAAGTCTGCTGTGGTGAAGAAAGAGTGGCTGGTTGCGTTTTGTGAAACGGTAGGTATAGAAAATATAACAATCCGCGTGTAAAACAAGAGAAAAACAGCGAAACGAGATGGCTGCAGTGAGCTAGGTAGTGGTACGTATGTACAGAACAAGATGAAAGGGAGAAAATTTACTGCAAAATAAAAAGAAAAGAAAAGAAAAAAAAAACGCAAACCCTCCCAGTATTTGTAGGTACAGTGCAGCGCAACGTAGAACGAAAGATGAATAAACGTCGAAAAACAATAAAAGAAATTCGAAACTGTACCGCGAGACCGTGAATTTGATATTTTCTCGTTTTATGATTTTTTTTCTTCTTCTCTTCCCTCATTTTCGCTTTGTTTCATTTATTCTATAGTTTTTTTTTTTTTTTTTTTTTTTTTTTTTTTTCCTTCCCCCATTTTTCCTTTTTTTTATTTTTTTTTTTTTTTTTTTTTTTTTTTTTTTTTTTTTTTTTTTTTT
>FIZR01004564.1:0-13954 GCA_900060175.1 Ferrisia virgata
TTTTTTTTTTTTTTTTTTTTTTTTCATCGTATTCGTCGATGGAAAAATTAATTTCTGGACTTAGATACCAACCAAAATCATTCGTAATTCATGTTAATAAAGTTTTAAAGGTATAGGGTTCAAATTGGGTGGGGGGGGAGTGAAAAATAAAAATGTTTTTTTGATAATCGATACGAAATCAAAAAGGATGTTTGGATGTTTGGAGGTCGATTACGAAGTGAGTGAGTATTTAGAAAAATTATCATTCCATGTATTTGAAAAAAAAAAAAAAGGTTTTTATCTTCTTATCCTAAACGAGTTTTTTACGTATGTATTTTACTGTTTCAAGTTTATCAAATGATTCATTACGTATTCGTGACCTTTACATAGAAACATGGAATTTAGAAAATTTTCCCATTTTTAATATTTCATTTATTGGTTTAAAGGTGCTTGGATTTTTACCTTCATTAATTAAGAATATTTACGTTGAAATATACCCTACATCTTATACGAATCGAAACAACGCCACGTACTTGTTGTAAATTGAAACACAGTCGATGAAAAATTATCAAATGATTAGTTTGACGATGGCGAACGTGCCATCGATACGAATTAATCGTTTCCCGTAATAGTTAAAGTGGTGGTTGAATTATGACGTTAATTTGAAATCGAATTGAATAGGTAGGTGTGGGAAGAATTTATTACTGCTCGAACATTTCATCCAACTTAATCGAGACTTTTTTAAAGTTGTGACCTTTATCTACGTCTAGTCGTCTATTTTCATTTACCCTTCCATTTTTCAGAAATGAGTTTAAAAATTTGCTGTTTTCAAAAATTAAAAAAAAAAAAAACAAAAAACAAAAAACTAAAATCACGTTGGCAAAAAATACAAATTCGGCGTAAAAATTCGATTTTGATCCGAGGTTTTTGCTTTTAGTTTCTTTCGAAATTCGAATAAAACCTTAAATCGAAATTCGTATCTCGGTGAAAAAAAAAAATATTCGGTGGGAATTGAGACGACGACGGGTTGACGAAATTAAGGTAGATGCCGACGTCAGCGTATAACGTCGTTTACACTACAGAATTCGTTCAATGTCGGTATCTTGTGGGTGTTTTATGAATAACCCATTCTCGTTATTATTTTACTCTGCCTTCTTGATTCTCGCTACTGGAAATTTTCTCGCTCCCTATACCATGGAAAAATGACGCGTCTTAAGGAGCCAGTTTTTAGATTCGATAGTTGATGAAGGAAATTTGAAAGACGCCTAAAGTACTCGTAAATTTAAATTTGGAAAGTTGGGACAACTGATCGATAGAAAAGATAATCTGATGCAGAACAGACGTCGTCGGGCGAGTTAATCTAAAATGAACTTTTTTTTTGTCTTCGATAGGTCAGCGTAAGTGGGAAATTTAATCGTCGCAGTTGGTACTACATGTTATTTATTACGTGTGTGAGATTTGAACTCGTGTAATTGGCACGTGCATATAGGGGGTTGAAAAAAATTTCGATACAGTGAATGAAAACAAAGTTTTTATGAATTCTAGCAGTGTCTAAACGCGGATCTTTACGTTGATATTTTTTTTGAAGGTCGAGTAAAGGTGAAATTTTCCATCATTCGAGTAAATATTGGATGTGTGTTTTATGCTATTCGAATTTTAAACATCTTGTGGAAGGAAAAGGCCATAGTGGGTATTTTAAGAAATATCGATTTCTCCGGATTTTCTTGTTTAATTAATATGTCGTTTCGTGATGATCTGAAATTTAGAATGTAGATTTAGTACGTGTTCTATTTCTTCGCAAAGTGTCTTAGCGGAGGTTCCACAGTGCGAACATGTTGCCGAATTTTTTCAACACCCGTACCTTTTATACGAATTATATCCAGCAGATGTTATGAAGGGGGGGGGGGACGAAAAAAATTAGACACACACTTTATTTTAACCATGCTCTAAGCGTGCTCTAAGCGTTTAACGAATGTTATCAGAATATTACAACGAAACGTTCATGTTTTTTCCAGACGTGCTTCTTTTTTCTCAGTGTTCGTGTCGTTTCAACATTGTAAATAAATATTACGTAATAATTACAGTGTTGGAGGAATCGGTTTTGTGATAATTGTAAATAGCTTTGTCGTGTGATGAATAAGTAATCGTCAGCAGTACAGCAGTCGATTTCTATGTGTAAGATTTTTATTCATCTACCTCAAGTTATCGACTCGTCGCGTCGTTGTGTCGACTCTTGAGAGTTCTAGACTATCGTCTATTGAATTGCTTACGTATCGTCTTAAGTTCATCTTTGTACCATTTACAATACATACTCGCTGTGAAAAATTTTCGAATTTTTTTCGAAAGCTCTACAGAAATTTTTTTATTTTGGTCTGGAACTAAGATTCTCGAAATTTGAGTTCGAACAAATGGTATCAACCCGTGCCTCAAGGGCTCCCTTGTTCTTATGGAATTTAATATGGAATACTGCGATGAAAATGAAAAAGATTCAGTTTGGCCAAATTATAGTAAAATTAATGGATTGAGCTATCAAATCTGAATGTTTTACCAAATTAAATACAGATGTTCTCGAGACAAGACAAAACAAGATTAGTCTTGTTTTGACAATTTCTTGAAAAACGATACTTGGTCTTATATTGAAAAAATCTTAACGAAAAATGGCTGAAGATTTTTTTTCTGGATGAATTTCTTGTCTTCTTCTGTGGTTTAATTATGCGGCACAGCAATGGCTGTACGGTCCCCTTTTTGAACTAACAACTTGAAAAACTTTTCTCACGTCATTACGAAGGATTTATAGTTTCTAGATTTCTTCAAATTTTTTGAAGAGGTAGTCCTCTCTACAGCCTCCGAAAACAATTTTTTTTCATTTGTTAAATGTCAATTCCTGACCAAATAAAACAATAGTTTTGGAACGTCACAGTAGACACCCCCTCCCTCATGAAAAAATTCTGGGCTGTGTAAAATGCCTCTCATAACATGAAAAAAATGTATTCTAGTTGCGAGAGGAACCCTATAATCTCCCCCTCCTCAAAATTTTTCGAAATTCATTTCAAGATCATAATTACAGTTTGAAAAATATAGAAAAATTTCACAACACTCCTCTCCCTCTCTAAAGAAATGGTCGAAAATTTATGGAGAAAAAAACTAATGTAAAAACCTGATAAGGAGCGAATATCAACAAAATCCGTCTTGGGATCGTAGAGGACCATTATACGACTATTTTTGTCCATGTGAGATATTTATTTATTTTTTTAATTGAAAAAAAAATTTTTTCTTAGCTTGATATCGACCAAAATCTATCACATTTGGGAAATAGGCTTCGATTAGCGATGGATTTGATATTCTGGAGTGGGGATGAACTCGGGTCAAAATTTAGTTGTGTCCAAATTTGATAGAGAGGGCACTGAGGGGATAAACTCAAAAAAATGATTCCTTTTTGATACAATCGATAGACAATTCGAAGTTGTGTAACGTATGCAAAAATTAGCCTCCTAGATCAAGGGGGGGGGGAGATATGAGGGCTTTCTTCTTTTTGACCTTAAAAAGGGTAGTTCCTCCCCTATATCCCCTCCATATTGAGTTAGTGAGTTGAAATTTGGTATGTAGGCTTGGTAGAGGCCGTAGATGTGCATTTTGAAGGGGTTTCGACTTTTCAAATGCATTGCGCCCTCTCACAGCCCCGTAAATGTGCTTGGCAGGGGAGGGCATTCTTATATTTTGAGTTTATTCCTCGCATAACTCTTCTCCAAATTGAGCGTGGTATGTACATTTATTAGCGGTTCTGGATGTGCCTGGTGGGGGGGGTCGACTTTTCAACCTCATTGTACTCCCTCACAATCCCGCCAAAAAGTTGTTTTTTTGCAGGTTTTTCTTATTTCTTGAGTTTGTTCCTCGCATATCTCCCCCAAAAATTTGGCTAGTAAATTGAAATTTGGTATTTAGGTTTAGTATAAGTTTTAGACGTTTCTTTTACGAGTTCAATGTGCTCTCAAAAGCACTCCGTGGGGTAAATTATCACAACTTAACCAGGAGCTATTTCCGTCTCATGCTGCTACCTGATTTTGGATATCTCATTCTTAGGTTCAGTGTCTCTAATTTAAACTAGAAATTCGAAAAATACTTGTATATGAATCTGGCATGTGGATTTGGCGGGATTCTAAATATGGCCTTTGATGGTCTGAATTATGCTCTTTTAAATTACTTTCTAGCCTACCTTTGCTTAGGAAGAAGAACGAACTGAAAAAATGAGAAAAACCGCCTAAACTTATTGGGATCTGTGAGAAGTTCAATGGTGGTGAAAAATCAAAACTTTCAAAACATACATCTCGAACTTCCACTGAATTTGTTTACCAAATTTCAACGTCGTAGCTCAATTTCCATGGTAGAGAAGGGGGTGGGGGTCCTCATATCTACCTTCATAATTGACCTAGAAAAGTGATTTTCGAACATGCTGTACAATTGTAGATTGTCCATCGAGTAGCTCGAAAATGAATAATTTTCGCGACATTTGCTCCTCCAGCACCTCTTATAACAAGTTTGAACATAGCTGAATTTTGATCCAATGTCATCCCTACTCATATATATTTAATCCGCCGCCAGGCTGAGTTTGTCGGTCGAATTCGAGCGATTTTAGTCTGTATCAAGCCGGGTTAATGATTTTAGTCTTGTGGGGAGGAGACAGACGAGGAATAAAAAAGCAGAAATGAATATCTGACATGACCAAAAATGGTCGTATTGGCCTCCCTAGTGCTCTGAAACAGATTTTTTTGATGCCCACCCTGCGCCTTCTTTATCTATGGTAGGTCGATAGACTATAATAGCCTGGTTTTCGCTGACAACATGATATGGAAAATCTGACCAAACATAATTCGAAGGTATGAAGAAAACGTCGTGTTTATATGCAGCAATACGTTGTACGTACCTAGACCTATATGTATTTTATAATAAAAACTTTACGTACATCATCCTACATATATGTGTATGGGTACGTTTGCATGTAAATACGACGACACATTGTACTATATATTTTATGCGCTCGTTAAGATATATAAACAGTTATTGCTCGAAAAAAAAAAAAAAAAAAGCTTCATATTTTACGTAGGTAGGTAGGTCTACATACGTGTACGTACTCGTAATATGCACTACATGTAATTGTCGGATGTGGTACCCATTTCTTCTTCATTTTTCGAACTTCTTTTAACTACGTTCGTGACATTTGCCTCGGGTTATGTACGCGAGCAAATAACAAACGGCACGACTTTTATTTGATGAATGCGTTTATGCCTATGATGATAATGACTTTAATATTGTTTTCGTGGCGAAGGCGAAACATAGGTATATATAGGTAGGCACATAGACAGAAAGAAAGCCCATTACAAAACGCATAATAAATTCGGGTGAAAATTTACCATCGTTTAAAATATATTATAAATGTATCGTATCGTATCGCACCGTACCTTAGCTCCAAGGTACTTACTTTTTTCTTACCGTCGAGCCGCAAAAAAAAAAAAAAAAAAAAAAAAAAAAAGACAAAACAGCATGCAGCGTGTGGGCAAAACTTTCGCGACTTGAGCTCGTGACATGGTACGAGATAATGCGGAAATACAGCACGATTGCGGTATTTGCAAATACGAATGGTATAAGTATCTTATATAGTGCGTTGGTTGAGGAATGCTTGCGAAAGCGAACGGCGTGCTGCCGAATAAATTTGTTCAAGTTGAATGAAATATTTGAAAAATTTTTAACCACTCGGTTGTCTCGCAGTGTTATAGCAGGTCGTCGTCATACCTACCTATCTACTTGTGTATGTATGTACAGTCTAAGCGAGTCGATCGATCGAGATCGTATTCTGATGACGACGAGATGACGATCATTCGATTGAATTTCGAGCAAAAGGTGACGAATACATTTTAAAACCGTAAACGATTGCGTCGTATTTGATCGTATAAGTACGTGTGTATATTGAAGCGGTACCGGTTTCTTCGTTCGCGTAAAATAAGCCGAAAAGAGATAAACGAATAAATATCGTGTTTTAATTTGTCGTTATATAAGCGTGTACATGAGTTCGACAGTATCGTTGCAATTGTGCGTATTATGTTAAACGAGCATAATAAATAAAGCCAAGAGAGAGAGAGAGAGAGAGAAAAACAAAAAGCTAAAGATAAACTTATTATGTTTACAACGAATCGGTGAATAATACACACGTGTTAAGAGATATTGTAATTAGTGATTTCGAGCTCCGAATGATCGTGATTATTCGCTTTTTTTTTTTTTTTACACGCACATAAATATACACGCTGTACAGTTTATGTACGTACATTTGCGTTGTTTTGGCGGCAACGGGTATTTAATGCCAAAGAAGACGAGTCAGAAAAGGTACAGGTGCAGAGTAAAGTCGGTATAATTGATATGACAGGTATGAAGCTTTGATTGATTTTTATTGTTACATTGTAGGCACGATGAACCGAAACCGTGTTCTAAAGACCTGTACAACGTTGATGTAGTAATTCGTTTGAGTTATATTGCCCTCTATAACGGATTCGTGATTGAGAAATTATCAAACCCTGAATGAGTTTTGTCTTCGGTACACGATACTGAAATTTTTTGTTCCCCCCCCCCTCTCCCAGTATGAAATATTTTATGGGTTTTTAAAAATAACTTATTCGATATATTATCTACAGTGTGAAGCAGAAAATGACCTTGAATGCCGGATATTTAACTATATTATGACACTGGTTTCATTTCTTGGCTGATTACGGATGCTGAGATAATCATTGATAAAAATGTATCGATATACGTAGTGGTCATTTTGGCAATCAGTTCCATTTTGTAGATGGAGTTTTAATTTGTTCCATCTAAAATATATAATATCAAAAATTCATTACTGAACAAAATACACCTCTCAGTGAAATTTCTGGTTAGTTTTGAGCCAGTTGGTAAATTTACACTACTAAAAGTCGCCCCCAAAAAGATACTGCTGTAATATGAAACTTTAAGTATAGAAGAACAAAAATTATAAAAACGCATTTTTTTCCAAATTTGAATGAGAAATCTATTTTAGACGGCTTCAATTTATTTATGTTCCAAAATTTAGCTTGCTAGGCTTCTAGACAGGTATTCGTAGTCGTTATATGTGATGATAATTATTTGACGAAATTTGGTTATGGTAATCGAATGATCATCATATTAAAAAAAAAAAAAAGCATCGCTACGATGTTTTTTTCCTGATCAATAGTAAGGGTAGATAGACGGGACTAAAATTTCGAAATCCCCGAAAAGCACCACTATACATATCTAATTTCAACTTCTCGGCACAATTTAGAGAAGAGTTACGCAAGGAACAACCTTTAAAAATTTGAAAAATCGACAAAAAAAACTACATATTCAGGACTGTGAGAGGATGCAATGGGGCTGAAAAGTCGAGACCCCCGAAACGCACGTGTAGGGCCACTACTAAATGTAATTTCAATTTCCTAGCTCAATTTGGAGGGGAGTTATGCGAGAAATAAACTCAAAAAATTAGAAAAACCACCCAAAAAACCTCATATTTGAGGCTGTGAGGGGGCTGGAATGGAGCTGAAAAGTCGAGACCACCAAAGGGCAAATCTAGGGCTACTACTAAATGTATATATCAAATTTCAGCTTACTAGCTCAATATGATAGGCAGATAAGGGAGGAACAGACCTATTTCAAGGTCAAAAAGGGAGAAAATCCTGATATCTCCCCCCCCCCAATTGACCTAGGAGGTTGATTTTTGGATGTTATACAACTTTAGATTCTCTACGATCGACTCAAGAAGGAACAATTTTTACATTTTTGACCTCTCAGCACCCTCTCCCCCAAATTGAGGCATGACTGAATTTCGACCCAAGGTCATCCCTACTCATATATATCTAATCTGACGCCGAACTGAGTTGATCGACCAAATTGGAGCAATTTTGTTCTGTATCGAGCAGAGCAAATGATTTTAGTGTTCGGGAAAGAAATAAAAATAAAAATTAATATTTGACAAGGCCAAAAATGGTCGTAATGATCTTCTAGGGCCCCAAAAAGGATTTTGTTAATATTCCCCCGCCCCCTCGTCCGTCGTTGGTCGATATATTGTAATAGCCTGGTTTTCATTGACAATATGCCGTAGAAAATCAGGCTAAAAAACTAAATTTTTATTCAATAGTTTAGGAAATTGGTAAAGAATGAAATTTAATCTGAAACAAGAAAAACCACTGAAAATTGGGTAAAAATTTGACTAAAATGGGTAAAAAGTGAAGAAAATTGATCGAAAATCACAAAAAAAATGTTGAAAAATGGCTGAGAATTAAATTAAACTTTGAAAAAAAAACCGTTAAAATCCACAAATATTGTATAAAAATTGAATAAAATGGGTAAAAAGTGAAAAAAATTGATTAAAAGTGAAGAAAATTCTAAAAAAATAGCGGAAAAATGTAAATTGATCTAAATCATGAAAAAAATCGTTGAAAATCATTGAAAATCGTGTAAAAATTTGATAACAATGGGAAAAAACTTCGAAAAATTGCGAAAAAACGTTGAAAATCGATGAAAAATTAATCTAAAATAGGATAAAATTCGTCAAAAATCATTGAAATTTTTGTAAAAATTTTATAAAAAGTGCAAAAAATTGATCAAAAATCACGAAAAAATGATAAAAATTGGATTAAAGTTGACCTAAAAAAGAATAAAATTAGTTGAAAATCATCGAAAATTGGATAAAAATTGGTACAAAGTGCAAAAAATGAAAAAGTATTGGGAAATGGCTGAAAGTTGATCAAAATTATAAAGAAAATCGTTGAAAATCATTGAAATTTTTTTAACACTTTGATAGAAGGATGAAAAAGCCAAATGAGTGTTCAAGAATCATGAAAAAATTCATTAAAATCATCGAAAATTGGGGAAAATTTGACGAAAATGTGTGAAGATAGTCTTAAAATATGAAAAATACCGTTGAAAATCTTCGAAAATATTGTAAAAATTTGATAAATTGGGTAAAATTTGCCAAAAATTAATCAGAAATCGAGAAAAGATGTTGAATAAAGTGGAAAATTTACCTCAAGTTTAAAATTTGTCCAAGAAATTCGAAATATTGAATGTTCAATATGTGATAAAATATTTCCGACTTGATTTCTGTTTCTAAATTCAATTTGTAATCAAATTAAATATGTTGCTTTAGAGTAATACATGAGGAAGTGTCATCATTAGCATTATCAGAGATACAAATACCGAACCAGATAAACAGGATAAGAATGTTTGATATCCCATGTTCGCGTGAAAAGCACAAATTATAATAACGAAAAAAATTCATAATTTTACAATACCACCGATACCTATATACCTACCTAAGTGTCTAACATGGTGAAATTTATATTTTTGGCGCATTTTTACGTGATTTATCATTTCTTTTTGTATCGTATTATAAACGATTGGCCCTGACGAAAGTGTAAAAAAAAAAACGATAACGATAACGAACGTGTATACTAAGTACGTGTGTCTTGGAAATTTGTACGTACCATGTACTTCGGAATTTTGCGATAAAAAAATAATAATAAAATACAAATACGTATACCTTGCCAGCAGCTACAATACGTATATTCTTAATCAATGGATAATGATGTTAATGCTTTTTCGTAATATATGTATGAATTGAATATATTATACGGTATGAGTTATATATATATATATACAATATAGACACGAGCGGTACAGAAGTATTTGTGTTTGAATGTACATATTTGCATAAGTACGTATTAATTTTTTTCCTCATTTTAAGGAAGAATTGTTGTCGATTTGTTTTATTATTATGATTATTTTTTTTTTTTGGTAATGGCATCGTAAATATTTACCATTTCACCTGTCAAACTTGTATACAAATTGCTACTGTTCATCGTGAAAACGATAACGATACTGGTAATTGTTGCTGAACGTTGTTGTTGAGGACTTCCTTCGCTTAATTAACATATGTATATCTTGAATGACGAGGAAAAGTTTTGAAAACAAGGCTTAGAAGTTTGATGGTTCAATGAATTCTAATGTGTGAATCTACTTTGAAAGGATTGTTGAAATAGTTGTCGATTAATCAAGAAATTCCATTTTACAGAATGAAAATGCAATTCGTGCTAATTGACCTGCCATTGGGAGTAGATATGATTTAAATATTACATGTGTTATTTCCTCTTACTTGTTGACTCGGTACATTTTTCTACATGACTTATAAATCAGAAAAAAATTAATAAATAAAACTAAAGAACTTGCAAATTTTATTTAAAAAATGTTTTACATTCAAAACGAAAATTCAAATTGATGCTTTAAAAATACAGGAAATACATTGTCACAAATTTTTAATCATAATGGAACAAATTTATCAAAAGTAATTTAATATAAATGCCCTGCGTATACTGAAGTAATCTTCTTTATATACCTCTTCCCATAGTCGCCAATTTTTTACTTCTTATTTACGATACGAGATAATAAACCTAAAATTTGGAAGAGGGAAATTGGGCTAGATGAAGTCAAAAAGATTATTAGCTCGATCGAAGTAATGTACATGTATCATTCTGCTTTAAATAGAATTATCTTCGCCAATTATATGAATTCACGGTGAATTACACGCTCATTGAGTTCACTGTGTAATTAATTACTAGTATTTACGTGCGTAATTACAAGAGGCAAGTGTGCATATTTTTATAGGTTCAGCTTCACTTTATGTATGAAAAGTATACGAAGTTGATAAAATAAAATGTCGATTCCCTTCCACCCCCCCAACCCCGTTGCAAGAAAAGCACATCCTAGATACCTTCTTGTTTTAAATGTTCCAAGTTTCATCCCACAAGGATAATGCGGATCACCTGCATGTATAATATTGGAAAACTAGTTTTTCGAACCCTTAAAGGAATGATTTTCGTTGAAAAATGGGGTCCTGCTGTCATTTCCCCGCACCAACGCCCCAACGGCATACCATGGGTATCTTTTTGATCTACTTTCAAATTTCAGCCTTCCAAGTTAACTAGTACCATTTGACAGGACATCGATTGGCCTGTCAAGTGCAAAAGGGTAGAAAAGGACAATTTACAGAGTCCTAAGCACCGCAGAGGGTTGAATTTTGGATATTATTACACCTGCATCTTTTGATTTTTAATCGTTTGGCATTGAAAAAATGTCTTTTTTAGATTTTTTTTACCCCTTTCTAACCAGATCCTAAAGTTTTAACTTGCCCCTAGTTAATGCTACTAGGTTTTTGAAATTCTAATAGCATAGATTCGCTTCCAAAGTATACTCAATGCACAAATTCTCAGCGATTTTAAAATTTTTTGTATGAAACAAATTTTAATTAATAATACCAGGCAGTGTTTAATAGTCAAGGTTACCTTTAAGGACGTTGCTTAATAAACACGACATGACTAAAAATGAATTTATTGCCTTTTTAGGGTCCAAAAGAGAATTTTTTTGATGTACAGCTCTTCCCATTCTCTGCATGGATTGTTACTTGTTAGACCCCTAATATCCTGATTTTCATTGACAATATCGCAAGAAAATCAGTCTGAAAATTTTTGTGTAGAAGTATCTGCATTAAACTCATTTCAATTGAAAGTTTTTCGAAAATTTTGGAATTTTAAATTCGGAAAAGAGGAAAAGGAGCCCGGTTGGTTGCAACACCGCTCAAAGATTTCAAGTTTTTATGCCATTCATTTGATGTCATTTTGAATTTTTTTTATCTTTCTCCCATCTCTGAGAGCAGAGTGAATTTTCCATTTTTTATTGAATTTTTTTTTCACGACGTCATAACCTATTGATATTTGAGAATCGAGAGGAAAAAATCTCGTTCCCAAAATTCAAGCGAAATGAAGTCGAAAAATACCCAAATTTCGCGAAACTAAAAATCATTTTCTCAGCTCGATACCGACTAAAATCGCTCAAATTTGGGCAGTAGGTTTAGATTGGCAGCACATATGATATTTTTGAGTGGGAATTACATAGATTGAGTTTAAATTCAGTTAGGCTCAAATTTGGAGAAGGGGGCGCTAAGAAGCCAAAATGACAAAAATTGTTCCTTTTTAAGCTAGTTAATGGAGAATACAAAGTTGTTTATCATATCCAAAAATCAGCCTACTAGATCAATTAGGAGGGGAGATATGAGAGTTTTCTCTTTTTTTGACATTGAAACCCCCCTCCCCCTCCCACTTCACACATATCTGTCCTACATTGAATAAGGGTCGTAGTTGTGCCTTTTGGAAGTTTCGACCCTTCATCTTTATTCCATCCTCCTTACAGCCTCGATAAAGTAGATTTTTTTAAGTAGTTTATTTTCTTAAATTTTGATTTTTTACCACGTATATCTCCCTCCCAAATTGGTCGACAGTGTTAGAATTTAGTTTATACATTTAGTAGCGGTTTTTGGATGGACCTTTTGGAAGAAGGTACATCTAGAATCGGTTACTAAATGTACATACCAAATTTTAACTTCTTAGCTCAATTTAGAGGCGAGCTATGCGAGGAACAAACTCAAAAATGAAAAAAGCCGAACATAAAACCACATTTCTTTGTTGTAAGGGGCCGGGCTGGTTAAACGGAACAGAACAGAACAAAATGAACGATTCAAAACACTATAAAATTTTTGTTTTCAATGAACGATAACCAGAACAGAACAAGCTCATGTTTTGCACAAATAAAACTGAACAGAACGACATGAAATTGAGCAGAACAAAATAGAACAGAACACTGATCATTTTTTTTTTCATATCTCTCATGGCATGACATTTCCAACAAATGAGCGTCTATAACAACGTAATTACAACTACTAAATAAATTTCCATATTTCCAAAATTTCCAATTCCAAATTATTTTACAATGTGAGCGTGTAAGAATAAATTTTTTTATTAGAATCAAATATGAACGAGTGAAAGGTAGAGAGAAATCAAATCAGCAGAACAGAACAGAACAAAACTGAACAATACAGAACGAAACAGAACAGAATGGAATAGAGTGGAACGGAACAGAACCGAACAAAACAATCGTTTCGTTCACTAGGCCTGGTAAGGGGATGGGGGGGTGGGGCTAAACTTGAATTCTCGAGCGCAGCAAAGGCGAAATTTTGAAAAAATGGTATTTTTAAGCCATAAATAGTATACATTTTTCTGAGTTTAGATTTCAAATTTTAAAGTTTTATTACGAAAGTTCTGTGTTTTCAGTGATTTGGGTATTAAAGTCAGTGTAAAAGTAAGGATCTCTGTTTTTTCACGCCTGAAGGAGGGGGGGGGAAGGTCTACAGACCCCAGTAGCCGCCTCCTTCAGTGCACCACTGATTGTAACAATGTTTATGAGAATCCGCCTGAGCTAAAAATACACACTAAAATTCAACCCTGTAGCTCAGTTTCAAAGGAAGATATGCACATAATTATACGACTTCTACTAAATGTACATTCTAAATTTCACTCCTAACCTGAATTTAGAGGGGAGATGTGCATGGATCAGTCTTTTTTTGAGGTCAAAAAGAACAAATCCTCCTTATTTTTCCTCTCTTCATAAATGTAAGAAGCTGAATTTTGTATACGGTATACAACCTTTGATTCTCTATCAGATGGTTTAAAAGCAAGCAATTTTTGCCATTTCAGCCGATCAGTACTCCCTCCTTCAAACTTACGCATGACTGGAGACCCGAAATAACCCTCGCTCAAAAATATAAAATTTGACCTCTATGTTCGGTTCAAGTCTACAGCCAAAGTTTGGCCAATTTTAGTTGGCATTAAATTGAGTAAATAATTTTTAGTTTCAGGGGGGAGGGGGGAAGGAAATAAATATCAGATATGGCCAAAAATTATCTCATTTTTTTTTTTTTTATTATTATTATTATACTGGGCGTGTGTAATTTCTAAGACTATTACGCCCAGTGGACAGGGAATCTAAATCTGGTTTGTTAACTTGAGTTCTTTTATTAGATAGAGGATTTTGGAAATTTGAGATGGATCAT
>FIZR01004566.1:0-50497 GCA_900060175.1 Ferrisia virgata
TTGCAGCCTGTTTCGCAAGTTCATCTGCTCTTTCATTGCCCGGAATGCCTTTGTGACCCGGTACCCACGCAAAGATGATATGAAAAGGAGGAAGAGAGGATATTATGGATATAATTTCTTTAGCAATAGGATGTTGCTTTTGGTCATATGGATTCGATAAACATTTTAGCGCATTGAGTGAATCTGAAAAGATGAGCGACTTTTCGTTGAGGCTGGAAGCTTGAGTGGTGGCTAATTTAATTGCATATAGTTCTGCCGAGAGTATAGAATAGAAATTTGGTAAGGAAAATTGGATGTCTTGAAATCTGTCGCAAACAACTGCACAGCCAACATATTGGTTATATTTTGAACCGTCTGTGAACATGTGCAGTCTGTCAGGGTAATCGGTTAAAAGTGCGTTGAAGAATCAATCTATATCCAAAAATTTGTCTTTTCCATCAATGAAAAAAAGAGATGTGAGAGCCCCCCCCCCCGCTGTTTGACTTTGTATCACGTAACCTCTCCTCTCAAATTCAACTATGTGCTAAGAGGATATTCCTCGATAAGTATAGCGAAATGTCCTTGATCTCAGATTTTCAACATTTTCACAATACATCATTGAGTGTTCCTAAATAAAATTTTAGGGCCAAAAAAATTCCCCCTAGCTCACCCCCTCTCCCAAAATATTGAAAAAACGTTTGGGAGGGGATTCTCTATTCACACGTATTTGAGGAAAAACTATGATTTTAACGTAAATGTTTACAAGGATGATGATGGGTCTATCAACTTGAATTTTTACAAAATTTTTCATCCGGGGGGGGGGCATTGACAAAATAAAATTTTTAATTTCTGCAGCTACGGACCTTAAAGGAATACATGAATTTTTTTGCCAAGGTATGTGTTTTGATAACTGACATATAATTTTTTTCAATTTTTTTTTTTTGCAATTTGGGATGTTCTTAAAAACTTAAAATTCCGTTTTTCTCAAAAATAATGACTACTACGCTAAAAATGAATAGAAATAAAGTTGTTCAGCGTAAAATTTCGTATCAAATTTCATCATTAAAATGTTGGCTGAGGAACTTGATAACAGAATTGTGGGCATGAGCGTATGGGGGAGGGAGCCAAAAATGCGAACAAGAGGTTCGAACAAAAAATAAATGCCGGATTCGTATTCAGCGTGCCCGGATTAGCTGGAAAACATTCCTCTTCTAATATTTTGGCCCCTTTTCGACGTAAGAAAAAATTGCAATTTTGTTAAAAAAAAAAGTCAAGTTTAAGTAGGGCGGCATGCTGGTGGATAATTAATCGAAAAACTACAATAAATCGACTTCGAAAATGGATAGGTAAAAAAGAACTCCATTTTTTTCCAGAAAAAACCACTATGATAAATTTTCACCGCAAGTGCATACCTACACCGAACACTGATCTTTGAATTTCTCTCTAACACACAAATTTTTCGGCCTCCATTTCGATAGGCGCATGAATTGGAGAGTTCATTTAGACTACATCAAGCAGTGAGGAAATATTGCTCTAAAAATACTTAAAAAACTTGGTCACACTCAGTGGAGTGCAGATAGATGGGCCCCTACAGCAGATATATTCGAGCCACCTCAAACTTATCATAGACTACAGATTGATAATTTATGACACCGCCACCAAATCCGATTTAGGCGAACTAAACACCATCAAAAATCACGCTTCCAGATTTCGTTTCCATCTACTCGGCTGAATTACAGGCTATAAAAATCGCTTTCATATACATAATTAACCAAAAACCATCCTGTAAAGCTATCATCTTCAGCGACTCCCCAAGTTCAATCAACACTCTACAAAATAATTTATCGATAAGGTACACTCCATAAATCATTCTCTGCCTGGGACCGAGTACAAAATCTGTTTCAGGTCCATTGAAATCTATTTTAATCATTTTCGGAGATCCCCTTGAAACCGCGGTTTAATGATTTAAATTTATCCCGCACATAACCTCACTATAAATTGAGCTAAGTAAGGAGATTGAAAATTTGCTTGTTGTAGCTGTAATGAGAGTCATAGATTTGCTCTTTTGAGTAGAACAATTCACGTAACTCCAATATTTCACGAAAATCTCAGACTGAAAACAAATTGAGGGTGGGAGATATTCTCTCTCACTTAAAACGTAGGCATCATTGGAAATTTTCAAAAAAAAAAACGATGAAAGGAGCATAAACAGATGCCTGTTACCTGGTACCTGTTCAACAAATAATGAAGCCAGAGAATTCTAATTTTACACATGGTCCCTGCCCCTCCTACTTTTGTTTTATAGTAATGTTTTGTTGCTAGAATTAAGGCTTGTGAAATGATGTCGCAGATTGAAAATGTTTTCAATTTTGATGAGTCATAATATTATTGTAAAGATTTTATCTCCCTCGTGATGCATTGTATAATCCTTGTTTTAGGTACCTGCCTACACCTACCTATCAATTAATACCTACTTCTTTCGTTTTGTTTTCGTAAAGTGGGCATTAAAAAAAAACGTTCAATATCAAATGATGTATTTTTATGTATTTTTAGTCTGATTTTCAAAGTCATATTATCAATGAAAGCTAGACTATTTCGGGCTATTAACCTATGGTGGATGAAGGGACTTATGAACAAAACTCCGTTTTTGAATCCTAGAACACTATTAAGACTATTAATTTGTTGCCATGTCAGATATTTATTTTAATTTTTTCCCCCGAAATTAAAAATCATTTGTTTAGCTCAGCACCTACTAAAATTGACTAACTTTGGTAGAAATTTAGCATTCCAAAATTTAGGGAAGGGTGTGCCAGGGCACCAAAATCACAAAAATTTTTCCTTATTGAGCCAATCGATAGAAAATCCAAAGTTGTATAACATATCCGAGCAAAAATAAACCTTCCAGGTCAATTAGTAGGGGAGGTATGAGGATTTTCCTCTTTTTGACCTGAAAAAAGAGCTGCTCCTCTCCTATCACCTCACCAAATTGAGGTAGGAAGTTGAAATTTTATATGTAGACTTAGAAAGAGTTATAGATGCGCCTTTTGCGGATTTCGACTTTTCAGAACCGTTGCTTTTCTTTACACTGCCAAAATTTAATTTTTTAGGCAAGTTTTCTTATGTTTTGAGTTTGTTCCTCACACAACACTCCTCTTTAGATTTAGTACAGGTCTTAAATGTGCGTTTAATCAGCTCAATACGTACCAGAATCACTCAAATTCGCTCAACAGACTTGGATTTGCGACGGATTAGATATATATGAGAGGCGATGACCTCAGGTCAAAATTCAGGTATATCTAAATCTAGAAGAGGGGGTGGTAGTAAGAGGCTTAAGTTGCAGAAAATATTTGTTTTTGAACCAATCGATAGATAATTAAAAACAGTGTAACATATGTAAAAATCAGCTACCTACCTTGGTTTAGAGGAGAAAAAGGAGGCACTTGTCTTTTTTCAACTTGAAGAAAGACTCTTTTCACCTTATCTTCCCTCCGAATTGAGCAAGCAAGGAGGTTGAAATTTGGTTTGCAGATTCAATAAAGGTTTTAAATGTGCTTTTTGTCTGTTTCGACTTTTCAAAAGGTCAAAAAGAGGTAATTTTTGACCTACGCAGGGGACAAAAAATTCGACTGAGGTTCCATAGGGTAGTATCTCATGATGCTAAAAAATAATTTTTTTTCACTGAGCACCTGCATAATGGAAATTTATAACCCTCTAAATACAATTTTTGGGCATTTTTGGTGAATTTTTGTATTTTTATGGCTTTAGCTGCTAAAATATAATGGGGGGGGGGAAATTCTGTTGCACCCAATCCTCATACATCCAAAACCGCGAAGTTGATCGAGTTTCACCGGCGCAATTCGTGGTAATTAAATTTTCAAGTTGCGTAATTATTGGTATTACTCAAATTTCAACTTTGTATTTTTTGTTCCAAAATTGATCGTGCGACCTATTAAAATAGGTTAAAATTTCGCGCTGAATTCGAAAATATCGATGGATTTTTTTCTCCTCCCACCCCTTCCACAAATCTCCTTGAAAATTGATTTTTGTTTGAACTAGCTGCGTAACCTATTGAAATTGGTTAAAATTTCACGCTAAATTCGAATTTGAGGATAAATTTTTTTACACACTCCATCCCCTTTCATACCTCTTTCCGTCAAAACTGTTTTTTTTAAATCAATTGCAAGACTTATAGAAATAAGTTAAAATTAATGTTCTTAAATTAAAAAAAAAAAAAAATAAATTTTTGGATTTGAAAAAATTGGAAATATTATTAGGTATTTGACATGACTTTTAATTTGACACCTCAATTTTCTCAGAAAAATTCAATTTTTATCATTAATAAAAAATTTTCAGGTCTGTGTACAGGATTGTTGCAAGAGACGGATTTTAGTGATGTGGTGTATCACTTCAAAAAATACAAATCCTTAAGCGATGTGGGAGAAAAAATTATATCTTTTAATTATCGAAAACTGTATTTTTGGAGATATTTGAGTCAATGAGACAATTTTTCGGACTTAATAGTCTAATTTTCTACAAAAATTCAATTTTTTTCAACCATGGAGGCAAGAAGATTTCAACCCCACTCACTCTGTACACGCCTACCTCATAGCAAAATCAACTTCCAGTCTATACATTAGAATTGTAAGTTTATTATGCAACCTAAGTAAGTCTATTTTCATCATCGAGAATACAACTTCATAATTAATTGTCTTCCTAGAGTACCTAGATCTATATCCTTTTTAAAAGCATACCGAAAATACATACGTACAGTAGAGAACCCAATATACTTATGTGTAATATTTAATCGTGCGGAAGATCTCGACGTCTATGTAAAGCAGTATACTCGTATAATAAATGTATGCATACACATAACATATGTTTGAACGAGATTTGAAAAACCTATTGTAGAATAAATTAAATTGTTTTAAATAATTTAAATCGTTTCACCCTTAAGGTTATATAAATTGATTGTTAATTGTGTTCACACAGTAACACACACACACATGTATAGACAAATATCCACAATTCTACATGTTAAATCGGATTTACTTTAAAAAATACACAACTTAGCGTGGGCACGTTTTGATATGATTCGAAGAGGATTTTCCCGGTTTGTATAAAATCCGGCGGCAAGCTTGTTAAGAAGTGTCAAGAGATTTAAGCACTTGCTACCAATATTCGTTGTCAGAATGAAGCGCCGCAGTCCAATCATTTGTATTACCAGATACAACAACAACAAACCTCTCCAGTCTCCATTCATGTTTAATACCGCACCGGTCTATTCGAACTACATTTTGTAAAAGAGCAACAGAGAAAGAGGAAAAAGGATTTGCTTTTTTTTCATAATCTGGATAAAGTAGTTGTCAATCATGTTTACATATTACAATGATTCATGCAGTTTAATAATGTGTAAGTATACAATTTTCAAACTGAGCCAGTATTGTTTTGTTTTGTTTTGTTTTTTTTTATTCAAAAATTTTCGGACTTGGATTTCAGATGGTTGAAGACGAAAAGATTTAGTAATTAAAAAAAAAAAAAATGGATTTTTGAAATAAAAATTTTTCTTGATTAATCAAAAACGTCTCCTTTTTATAATTTTTCTAGCCACGATGTTTGCAATCGTATATAATTTGTTATTTTCATATACCAACAACAAAACGAAAGAAATGGAGGAGGGTGAATTAAATCGAAACGATTCAAAATTGCACTCAGCGTGATAATCAAAATATCCATTGGACTCTCTGCTGTACTGTCGCTAGGTAAACTATATGGTTTGGTGAATTTTGTAAAACTATATAAATAAATACGATATGTCGTAGTAAGGTAGCCTAGGTACGCACGTATAACAAAATGAGTAAACAATTTGATGCGACAATATTGAATCGCTATAGTACAAAACGTCAAATGATTTTCAAACTCTTGTTTGTCTAAACTTCAAATAAATAAGCCCTTTTATGTCTCGACTGTGTAAAGCTGTCATTAAGTTGTACCATGCGCTTTCGCCCGTCAATTCAAAATTGATTAAACTTTATCACCGGTTAATACTTAATTAAGTTTTGTAATTAGTTTATCGTTAGTTTACTCCATATTAGAGAACCAACTCGTCGGACTAAGCGTTTAATTGAGTTTCATATGATTTTCAATTAATGTTGTTTTCCTGTATTTACATAGTTTCCGGTGCTAAAGGACTTCATAATTCGAGTTGAACAAACTAACTGCGTCGCGCAAAGGTTGATACGTCGTCGTAATCAGCGCACCATTTACCTACCTACCTATCTATCTACGTACCTACTATACCTATCTGTACATGTACCTAGACCTCTATGTACACCTACACACACGTACATTCGTATAAAGTTTTCACAAATGTTTTCCAACATGCTATAAAAATTATATAGGTATCTAGCAATTTTTTTTTTTTTTTTTCATTAAAAAAATCTACACGTAGAAGTATTGGTTTGAAAGGTACCATAGCTAAGAAGACAGATTTAAAAATTTCATAATTTCTAATTAATTTTTTTTTTTTGTTGTGTCGTTAAAGAATATTAATTTTTTCGAGATTGTGTAGAAATTTGATTTTAATATTAGCAGTGTTCTTTTTTTTTTTCAACTTCTCCTTAAAAAAGAAAAAAATAGAAAAATTCTTTAATAAAAAAGAATGAAGCTAACTTGATGAAAATATTAAATTCGTTGGTAAACGCGTTTAATTGTATTAAAAGAATAAAAGTAGGTATTTTTTATAGAGTTTTTAAGCATTTCTATTTCGTCGCGATAAAAATTAACGTAGAATTGAAAAAATTTTCATTATATTATTCTATTGAGGCTATTCATTAATAACACTGTCTATCGTTTAAACTCTGCTAATTCAATTTTTTTAATTAAACGTTTTTTTTTTTTTTTTCGTTACTTTCTTTAGCTTATTATTTCACTTCGTTAGGCTTTTTTCATAGTTGATTTTTTTTTCTTTTTGTATAAATATCTGTATGTACTTGTTTCTTTTCAAAAGTTTTATTTGTTTTTGAATTTCGTTCGTTTTGAATTCTAAATTATTCGAGTATACGAATAAGTTACAGGAAGTATGCCTACTTGTTGCAACTTCAAGTTTGAATGTATTTTACAAAAAAATTTCCCATTCATAATTGAATGTATTTTTGTACCTACTTCTCCTGATGCGGATGAAATTTCAAGTATTATAAATACATTTCGGTCATACGCATGTAAGAGGTTGTCGAGGAAGTGTGTAAATACTCAGCTCATGAAAAAGTTCCTTATAAAATATTCTTAAGAAATGAGACTTTTAATCATTAAAAAATGTGTTTTCATTAGTCTTACAACTTCAAACTTCAATGCTCTGTGAAGAAAAATCTAGTATTCAAAGATTTCAATTTCAATTAAGTGGGAAGCAACGAATAAATAATTTCAAATATTTTTGATGTCAGGATGGAGAGGGGGAAGTGCAGAGAAAGGGATAAGATAAACAGTTCAAGCAAGAGAAGGTGCGATCCGAGTGGCTTTAGAATTTTTTACTGTTATATGGGTTCAGTCCAAAGCTAGATAATTGTTAAATTTTGATTTTGGCCTGAAGATGCCTATCTGGTCATTGTATGAAACACTTCAATTTTAAAGGGATAAATTTTATTTCTCAGGATATGGGTGTGCTCACATACTTTCGGATTGGCTGGGGATTTCTACGAGGACTGATGGTCACGATACCATCATTTAGATCCTTACAGGATCCCTATCCATCCATGTGTACACTTGGCTGGTTTTATCAATTTATGGATCTCGGAATCAATCAAAAAACGCGGACCACTATATGGGTCAAAAATTGACTTTATTTAAAAAAAAAAAAACAACTACACACTTAGGAAAAAAGAAAGTTCTCTGTACAGGTACAAAATGATAATAAAATTGGATCTTAGTACACAGTCAATATTCAAAGTGCCAAAAGATCCCCTTCATATTACATATCAATAAGATAACTGGAACCTATGGTGAATGCCTATTACCTAATACTTACCTTTATTACATTACAAGCCTTCAGAAAAGAGGAAGTAATAAATAACAAGGTGGATAAGAAAAGAGAATAATTATTGATAATTTTTGGGCTTTTTCATTACATTGCTCTTTATTTTGACTTCTTTAGAAACTTCTAAATCTTAGGCCTATCTTCTTGTCACACTTACAATTAAAAAAAAAATACATCGAAATTGTTGTTTAAAATGCCTCGAAAGTTGGTAAATATTTTCAATTTTTTTAACGAGAGGATTATCAACGCAAAAAAATCGCTGACAAATTTTCGGTACCCCGTGGCCCAATCTGTCCGGTAATGCGAGAAATTGTTGTTTAAATATTGAAGAAAATAATTTTCACATCGATTTCAATTTTTGACGATTGTAATTTTACTAGTTTTGGAAGATGATCATTGTGGATCCTCTCTTGCTAGGCCCGAGGATAAAGAAAAATATAAATAAATTCTAGTACTATTAAGAAAATTGTATAAATATACTTGAATGATCTTCTTTTACCACCTTCTTTGTCCCTACAGCACTGCCTAGTGATTGGTGATACAATGTTTGATTTTAAAAGAATTTGTATTTTATTGAATGTAACTTGCATTATATTTTTTCTCTTTCCTTGCCCCTTCTTGTCTTTTTTATTATATTTTTCATTTTTTCATATCAATGATTTAAATATAGAGCTATGCAGTAAAAATCAGGCCCCATACGAAGAAAAAACTGAACAAAAATTTGAGAGTCCTACTGAACCTGGATATCTTCTTCTTCTTCTTCTCTCTCTATTTGACCGAATTTACCCAAGTAAAAGAAAATGCATGTGGCCAATAAGTTTATTTTTAATCTCATTTTCTATGAAAACCAAGCGAATGAGGAGGAGGGGGGGGGTGAATCAACATAATCTGTTTTGAGGTCTAATTGGTAAACCATTGAGACAAGCCTATGCGCAAGATTGGTCCAATCGGAGAGTTTGAGACCTGAATTCCAATTTCCAGTGCTCACAATTTTATATTGTGCGAAAAAAATACACGTGTCTGAGCAAAGTAAGGGTGAAAATTTCGGAAAAATTTGTATTTTTTATGAATTTTTTTTGAACTTGATAGGCCAATTTTCTACACTTTTTGTTTACGGGAGGATGTTTGACCCCCCAACCTTCTCTCGCGCGTGGACCTGCATTGAGACCATTTTTTGCTCCCGCCAAATACTTATCTATATTCATTTTATTTATTTTTTTTGAAACCAAAAATCATTTACTGGGCTCTAAATGGGGCAACGAATTTGATATTATTTTTGAGTGGGGATGACCTTAAATGGAGGAGGCGGTACTGAGAAGCTAAAATCGTAAAAATCGTCTTTTTTCTACCAATCGATAGAGAATGAATTATGTAATGCTGTCCAAAAATCAGCTTCTGAGTTCTTACGTCAATAAAGAGGAGCGAGAAATTTGAGTTTTTCCTCTTCTCTTTTTGAGCTTAAAAAATCTGTTCCTCATGTATCTCTCCTCTTAATTGAGGTAGAGGATTGAAATTTGGCCAGTATGTTTAGCAGGAGTCCTATGTATATATACTTTTTGATGATCTTGACTTTTCATTTCATTACAAAAACCTTTCCATGGTTCTGAAAAAGTGGCTAATTGAGTGGTTTTTAATTATTTTGAAGTTCCCAAGAATACACACGATTAGCCATAGGCGGATTTTAGGAGGGGGCACGGAGGAGCTTTGGCCTCTTCTCAGAAAGTTTTTCTGTATATAATAAATATTTAACAAATGACTGTGAATTTTTTGAAAATTATTGAATTTTTGAAAAATATTTAGAACATTATGAAAATTTAGGAAATTATTGAAATTTTAGTAACGTTTTGAAATGATTTTGCTAAAAACCTTTTATCTTTTTTCCGTTGAAAATCCGATTTTTCCCAAAAATTTTCCCCTCGCTTCACTGGGGCATTCATACATTTCCATTTCGCACCAGAATTTGAGCTTCCAATCACCTCTCCCCCAACAATGAAAGTGTATTTAACTAGCTCAAATTTAAGTATTCATTTTATTGTTTTTTGTTTACCATCCGGAGGGTTTAGCCCCCCCCCCCCCTCCCAAATTATCCAAACTGCCTAGAGCATATTTTCTAAAATTTTACCCGAATTTCTGTTGCTTTATACGAGCATTTTAAATACCGTTGACGTACCTAAGAGCAATGGTATGAAAGTTGTGAAGTTTGTGGGAAAGGGAATATGAAAATATGTGCATTTTCAAAATTTCTAAAATTTTTATCCCCTTGTTGTTTGGCAATACCCAATAACACTTTATGGGTAGTATTTTTTTTTACATGACTAATTTTGAAAAAGAAAGGTAAGAAATAATGTACACCATAATATCCTATTTTCGAAGTAGTTCTAATCCACTTTTCTCAAGTAAACCGCCCCCTTGCATGTTTTTGAGGAAATTTAATACGTACAGTTTGTACAACAAATAATGCTGAAATTTTATTTTTTGAAGGTCAAAAATGCCCTTAGAATGCAACTTTTCGAATTTTCCGCACTTGGTTTTACACACATTTTTTTCGCCCTCGGTTCGTTAGGGTCAAATTAAGCATGTCAATACGAAGACGTGACCTTTTTTTGTTAGCAAATTAAGATGGAGTGCTTAATTTTCTCCAAAAATTCTGCCTCAATCTTCGCCTATGTCCGGCTCTCTTATTTTTATAAAAATTTTAGGGAACAAAGTCGTATTTACGTGTAGGTTTACAATTTTGATCTTGATCAGAATGTCGAATACTGAAAATAAAAACCATCAAAATCCTTTTTCTATTTGTCATAAAACTTTTAAACATGCGTTTTTGGTGATCAAAAAGTCATATTTTTTTAATATTTCACTCTCGCTTCGCTGGGGCACACTTATAATCTGCGATTTACTTTATTATTAAGATTCGTTATTTCACAAAAATTTTTATATCCCACCCTGTCGTTGAAATAAATTTTAGACCCCCTCCATGAGAAATTTTTAGCTACACCCCTGGATTGGTACTCTGATTCGACTATTTTTTTCTAAATTTTACTTCGAGTGAGTATCGTAAAAAAATACTTACCTATGGTTAATTTTAATAAATTAACATTCGCAAACTGTTCAGTAAAATAAAAAAATTGATTTTTAAAAAGAATCTTGCATTACTGGTTCATCCCAGCTGCGTGTGAAGTGGAAAGTTGGATTTGAAAAAGAAGGCATATTCTTTGTTCTGTTCTAAGTGTTGTTCTATAATGTGGCCCTAAATTTGAGGCAGAAGTATCACAATTCCTCAAGTTCAACTTTGAAATTTGAGCATACATTTTTCAAAAATTTCATCTATCAGACTGAGAATAGTTTTTCGTCATTTTGAAATCTCAAAACTTTTTTTCATTTGATCATTTAAAAATTTCTAGCCATATTAGGCTGATGAAAATTTACTCTTGCACCCCTCTCTTAAAAATAAGTATGTAAGCTATGTTATTTTCATATTGCTTACTTTTTAAAGTCGTTTTTCTTTTTCACTTCTTGGTAATAATTTTATTTTTGTAATTATTTCGTTAGTTTTTTCTAAAATTCTCACAAACAATATTACCAATTATTAAGACACCCAGCAACCTACAGAGCAGGTAGGTTTTGTGGATCATCTACAAGTCATGAATCAACTCAGTGAAAAGGGCGACGAATATAATATGGATATTCAATTAGCATTTGTAGATTTCGCAAAAGCTTTCGATTCACTCAAACACATTTTTTTCTAAAATCAATTTCGAATCAACCAAAATTTATGGGCTAGAATAATTACAGAAAGGCCAGGGTTGTGCAGAAAAATAAAAATAGGTGTTGTACAAGGTGATGAACTTAAACTTTGAAAATATGCGAATAAAAATGAATGAAGATCTCCTCAGTAATCTTAGGATTTGCTGATGACATCGTTTTAATTTCTGATAACCTACCTCAACTTAAAATTATACTTGCTGAGTTATACATGAAAAGCAAAGAAGCAGGCATAAATACGAACTTTAATAAAAGAAAAATACTATCAAAAACACTTGACCAAACCAGTAGTATCCAAATTAATAATACCCAAATTGAATGTTCCGGCAATAAAATATACTTAGGGCAACTAATAGCATAAGATAAGTGTACGACGAAAAGAATGAACATGAGGGTAACACTAGCCTGGAATAAATTCTAGTCATTAAGGTTCGTATTTAAGGGAAATTTTAATAACAAAAATAAAAGTGAAATTTTTGACCCTTCTGTAATCTCAACATTGACGTACGGTTCCCCAACATAGTCTTAAAAAAAAAAAAAAAAAAAAAAGAATCAAAAGAAATACCTACAACTTGAAACGAAGTGGGCGACAGAGTAATGCTGAAGATTCCTAAAAGGGACGAAATTCCTGCTACCAAAATCAGAAAAATATTAAAATATAATCTTGAGAGCAATTTTTGTGACAAAAAGAAAAAAATGACACTGGGTAGGACACATAGCTAAGATAAGATACGATAGATGGACATATAAGGTCACAAGTTGGTTTTTACGAGAAGCGGATAATATTGTAAAATTTATTTCAAACCCCTCCTACCATCGTGTAACTGAAAATAAGCTTGAATGGGCAAGGTTGAAGTAAAGCTACGTTCTCTACTCGGACATCGGATGATGACTCAAATACTATGTGTATGATTGATGTGAATATTACTATCCGAATAAAGCTTTAATAATAATAACTGATCCAAATTTGGATATTAGGCCATCAACAGATTCAGATAAGTGTAAAGAGAATTTTGTATGCGATTTTACAGGAATAAATCTTCATTTTTGTCTCTTTATCCGTAGCCATGTGACCCCTTCGTTAGAATTTTTTCTGCACAAATTCTTGAAAATGAATAACAAATGCAAATGTTTGCTATTACCTATGAAAATTTTCTACTAATAAATTATGCAGCTTTCGTACAGTAATTTTTACAAATTTAAAAAAATTGCTCTATTCTGCTTCCTTTGTTGTAGCAATATTAATAACATACGTCTCATGAGGTATATTTATTATTCTAGATTTGCATATTTAAGCTGAGAATAGAGAACTTTTCTTAATTAATTAACTAATATTAAAATTACACCGAAGTGTGAATTTGGCAGTGTAGAAACTCTTAGATACTTTATCCCAGTCGAGTGCATGAATTATTTCAAAAGCTCTACGTACGATACAGGTATTTTTAATTTTAAGAACTCTTGAGGCTAAAAAAATTTCTAAAAACTCACCGCTAGACTCATTTCCGGTTGTGTTTCGTTCGTGTTTTGCATCTTTTTTGGATTTCAATCCGAGTATAGCGTCGATGGTGTGATGTTTGGGCGGCGTGTATTTCTGATGGTCTGCGGTATTGGTTGCGTTGCAAATATCATTCACGCTGTTTGGAGTCGAAGGTCGTAAATTTAATCCGAAAGCGTTAACGGTAGCTCGATGCTGTCTAATGAACATTTCGAAATTCGCGAAACCTCTGGCTGTAGGAGCCGACATATCGTCACTACTGTCCGTATCCATGGTTAGCGAATTACTGGTTGTTCTGCGGCATAAGGGACAGATATTACGCTGCCCGGCGTTGTTACTTGTAAAATCGCGTGACTATTTTCCCCACAAACGGCGTATAGTCGTATAGTTAAAACTTTTATTAATCACGATTACCGTTAAAAAAAAAGAAAAAAAATATATATATATAGAAAAAAAAAAGAAAAAAAGATGCAGAAATACTATGTAAGGTGTACTATAAACGAACGAGAGAAAAAGAAAAAAAAAAACCTTTGATTTGTATATATATTTTCGTAGCTTTTTTTACGATCTCTTCTAAACGATATTAATTAAGAGAAATAGAGGAGTTGAAAAAAAAAAAAGTAGTACGAGCAGAATTACGTCGGCACAACAGAGGCGCATATACACACACGTTGCAATAAAGATTGAAAATCTTCTGGTCCAGAGATGTTAAGGCGGAGCCTGATGTATCCGCTGATAAGGAACGGACCAATAAAACCCGCCGTATTGTTGCTACTCTCCCCAAAACTGTCAATATGCCATCCTTATCGCGAACCTAACCAACCATACCGCGTTTACCGGATGGGTGACGCTTTATAATAAAAATATTATCGTAAGGCGACTTTGTTATAGTAATCCCTTCGTCTGTAAACCGCTACTAGATAAAGCGTTATTGTAGTATTTTGTAGTACAAGACTTCGGATAATGTTAGCGTTATTTTGTGACACACCTGTCCCTCCGCACGTTTCCTCGTACTTTCCTTGTCTAGCGCCTTCTGCAGCGCCAATATACATGGTTTTCGTTACTCCTCGGATACTCGTGTGTATGTATATTTTCGGCTTCTTTCTCCTTCTGTGTGTACTATACCTATCCTATCCTATATATATATATACCTATACATAATCCCTTCTTGTTATACCACTTATAACGTTATTAAATTGTTAATTTTTTATGCGAGTCGTTGAACGCGCGATTTTTTTACTTTTCACTGCCATATTTTTTCAACACCTTATTACTGCATACTTCGCTTAACTTTTTTTTTTTTTTTTTCCTTTCAGGTACGTCATAATGCATATTATGTATACTTATAGGCCTATAATGGATCTCAAGTATTCAGCCTTTTATGAAAATCTTCGCAGTTCACCCCCCTCCCCCTCCCCCTCCCCATCTCTTCCTTCCCCAACGCGACGTGGTTCAACTATAGCCATACCTTTTTTCCTTCATGGCTGCATGAAATATGTGTAGGTACTTCAATGTTCATATGCTGGAATTATACGATTTTACAGCGGTGTGAACGGTGATTTAATGGTGTCGCGTGTGTTGTCCATGTAAATCTCTTATCTATACGTACCTATTTACCTGCTGGTATTAGGTACTTGTATGTGATTCGATGCTGTATGAAGCCATAGAGCTCGTTGAGACTAAAATGATGATTGGCCAACTGCAGGAAAATTCTATTGAAGTGAAAAAGGTTTCACTTTGTGTTCAAAATGGAACGCAGTTTTATTAAGGAGGAAATAATTTTCACGTTCGAACGTTTGAAAAAAAAAATATGGAGGTTTGAAGTGCGGTTTTTTTCTTTTACCAAGTGTTGGTGTGTAGGGAATTGGTGTTGAATGGATTTGAAATGTTTAATCTGAATTTCCAGAGGCGAGTAGGCGTTTTTCAAGGAGGTCTCGATCCATTTTCATTGATAACGGTTGGATAATTTCTTTCGAATTTATTAAACGGATGAAAGCAAATGCAAAATGTACTTTGAGATTTGTAACTAAGGAGGCCCCGGAGAAGCGCTCCTTTTCCTCTTGGTATATCTGCTTCTGCAGATTTCATATACAAAAGTCGCCAAATTCCAAATTCTCTAAATTTTCTTCCTTCTTGAATAATTACTAACCAAGTACAATAATTGTGAACATCTGAAAAAATTCAGCCTCTTCAGGTCTCTCGTTAATTTTTTATGTTTAGGTATCAGTCAAGCAATATTTAGCGTTTGACTTTGCGGATCGTCATTTCCTACTTAACGCACTGATTAACCAGGCAATTCTAGTGACTTATATCAAAATTATTTACAAAATGTATAATGGCATAAAAGGGAGAATTATTACCGAGATGAAGGGGGAATTGTTCGATATTATGAGGGGAGTAAAACAGAGGGAGACACTCTTACCTAACCTATTTTCAGAAATGCGGACTGGTTCAATTTAAGCATCTGGGTAGACGAAGAAAAATTCAATACTCTTAGATTTGCGGACGACGTGGTGGTTCTGGCAAGCAACACAGAAGAGTTAAAAAAAAATGATTATGGCATTGGAGTAATTAAAATAGATGGCCATTAACTAGTAAGATGTTAACAACAGTGCAGTTGAAATATAGATATCATTGAGATAACATTGCTCCTTTATTTATTATAAATTTTATTATTTAATTTGTCAAAGTGGTAGCAGAGCGTGGTTTGATGTACTTGGGTAATAGCAATGGACCAAATATTATGTATGCGGCAAATTTTTTGAGTAGAAAGCTAAAAGAGCCAACATTTGTTGACTGGTTTTTAGTGAAAAATGTTTTGAAATACTTGAAAGGAACAAGTGATTTTGGTTTACTATATAAAGGAGATGAAATGAAACAATTGAATGTTATGTTGATGCTTCACTCGGAAATAGTGATGTAGAAGGTAAATTCCACTACTGGTTTTTGTATGTATGTTAAGTTAGATTACAAAAAAATAAAATTATGTGGTATTATCAACTGAAGCGGAGTTTGTTGCAATGTCAAAAGTGTGCAAAGATGTTGTAAATATAAAAGAAATGTGCAAAAGACTACTTAAAACAGATACAATCCCAATAATTCATTGCGATATAAAGCAGCAATCAAAGTAGCAATGAGTGAAGATAGTATAACGTTCAAAAATATAGTTCAATTATGTTATCATTATATTAGATTTGAAGTATTTGAAAGAAATGTGATGTTAAGATGGATAAGTGGGAAGCTGCAAACAGCAGATGTATTTACAAAAGCACTAGGTTGGGAAAATTTGAATTATCAACGCTAACTTGAAAAAAGACTTGGAGGTAAAGTGGACTTAATGGTCAGAAAAGTCAAATGGGAATGGGTGGGGCATATTGCTAGTGCCAAGGGTGGAAGATGAGGGAATAAGATTTTCAATTGGTGTCTCAGAGATCACACATGCAGACTTGGAATACAAAGGGAGAGATGTGGGATTTCCGAAAAAACATTCACAAGAGTGGCACAGAACCAAACCAAATGGGGAATCAGTATTAAAAAGCTATACTTACATTACATATGAAATCAAAATTGTTGAAAACTTTCATTTTATTTATAAAATTTCAAATATTGCTGTTTTTGATGCTTGCAACCAACCTCCAATTTTTTCAAAAAATTTTATCCTCATTTCACAAGGGCTATTTATGTAGCTTTCGTTTACCTCTATGTTCAAGAGTTGATTTAAAGAAATTAGCCTTCATACATTACAAAAAAAAATTGGCGTCTCATCCATAGCCTAACCCAAAATTGATCAAACTTGAGTCAAAATGTTGCTTCTGGTCTAAAAAGATTCAAAAAATTGCTCATGAAAATTTCAAAACTTTTCGTGCATCTCACTTTCAGACATTGTGTTCTTTTTACACGCATTTCGCATAATCCAGATTAAAATTCTAAATATCCGTCAAAAATTCTGTTTTATTCACAAATTCAAAATCTAATTTTGCTAATTGCTTGTTCGTTTTACCAGATTTTGAACAAAATAAATCTAGGTTACTGAAAATCTATAATCTACTCTGATATTAGCTTCTGGGAATGGATTTCAGATTTTTACAATTAGGAAAGTAGGATTTGTTTTATTTCCAAGAAAGGAAAAATTTTAGTGTTAAAATTTCTCCCTCTGCTATAAAATATGTGTTTAACTTGAAATAATAATTTCGATACGCTGATGGTATTTATATAGAAGCGACTTCGATGTTTCATCATGAGAAGATTCATGAAATGATAAGGATGACGATGATGATGAAGAAAATAAATCATCAACCTTTAATGGTTGAAATTCGTTTCAATTTGATTTCAATTCATGGAAATTCGTTATTGAATCGTAAATTGTAATCAGTGTACCTAATCGATTTTAAGACATTCCAAATCTGAAAAAAAAAATTCTTGTTCTTTTTACCACAGATTATGAAGATGGAGTTTATTTTTTCGATTTCTCAACAGAAAATCTAGCTAAAATCTTGGCACAATCCAGAATCAGGTTCTGGTAACATTATGAAAAAAGAACATATTTATTGAACATTAAATGTGTTTTCTTCAGCAGTGGTAGAGGTAGATATTGTCTGAATCCCTGAATAGACACTTTTGGGATAGCTACTGAATCAACGAATCAACGTTTCAAATTTCAACCCTCTTGATCGAATAGAAATGGAGCTATGCGTGGAAGCGTGAAACAGGCTCAAAAAATGAGTAAAACTGAGCAAAAAACTACTTTTTTAGGGCTGTAAGGGGGTGTTATTGAACTGAAAAGTTGAAATCCAAAAGGGAACCGAATCAACATATCAAATTTCGACTTCCTGACTGAATTTAGAGACGACATATGCGTGGAATAAACAAAAAATAAAAAAGCTAAAAAGTTAAATCCCTCAAAAGGTACATCTAAATCTCTACCAAGTGTACATGCCAAATCTTAACTGAGTGGAACATGGATTTTTTAAAGAACAGAGAAGGGAAAACACCATATCTCTCCCCTAATTGACCAAGGCGGTAGATTTTTGGACTCACTATACAATTTCTGATTCTCTTTTGATTTGTCTAAATAAGGTCAATTTTAGGCGTATTATCCTCTCAGCACCCTCTCACCCAAATTTAGGCATAATTGAATTTTAACTGAAGGTCATCCGCATGCTAATATATCAAAACCACCACCAATCTAAGCCTATCACCGAAATTTGGCCAATTTTAGTCAGTATCTAACTGAGTAAACGATTTTTAATTTTGAGAGAAAAAAATTAGCGGAATAAATATCTCACATGGTTTATAGTCTCAACGTTCTTTTTAGGCCCCCAAGTGTATTTCGTTGGTTGATACCCCTCCCCCCCTTCATACACCAGTGGTCGATAGTCTGTAATAGCCTAGTTTTCATGGGTAACATGCCATAGAAAATTAGATTTTGAGTTAGCAAGCCATCACACAAAACTTTGTGCCGCCAGCTCAAAAGAATGCAAAGCCATAGGTCCTCGAAGTAAGGTCATTGCTAATTTGGTAAAAATATTGAATTCAAAATTTTTGTAATGAAAAATAGCAGTGATTTTGACTTTTTTTAAATGAGATAATTCCGTCGAAACTAATTTGAAATTAGGATATTTAGTCTCCACGTTTTATCCATTACTCTGAAAATGTGTGATACCTAAGTAACTTATTAATTGAATTGGCAATTTTTGAGTGGATGTAGTCAGCTGGTCATTGAGAGAGGGTAGAAACAAAACGTAGAAATATTTGTCACGTTTTTCACCCCTTTGAGTTCTAAGATTTAGTGATTAGAGTAGTCGTTAATTTTCAAAATTTTCGCCCTCACTTCGCTTGGGCACCCATATTTTCTGTTCACATTACTCCTGAGGTTAGAATTGTGGCTATATTGTTGAAACTGGCCAGCGTCGTACTATAAAGTGTGTCTAACCTTGCTCTTGTCTTATTTTGTTGTTGACTTTAACCTAGAACTTTTGATCACTAATTTTTGCTGGCTTATGTGCTATTCATCAATCAATCTATGTTTTCCCCTTTTTTTAATTTATTCGAATTTTTTTTATATGATCACTTTACAGATAAAATGCGAAACCCATTAACAAAAAATGATTCTACATAGATCAGAGTCACATCAACATAAATTCGATATAGCTTGGGCTGCTTATGGTACCAGCTAGTAAGTCATGAAACATACGGTAATTTTCTATTTACGGTTTGGAAGTACCTACCTATTTTAATTTTTTTTTTAAATATAATAAGCAGACTTTTTTCTTGTTGCAAAAATCAACTTTTAACTGTAAACATTAAGTTTGTATAATGCTTAGATCCCTATGATTTTACAAATTACCTTCATATTAATTTTGTAACTTGGTGTAGCGTGCACGAACAGTACAATCAGTCTTTACTCTACCTCTGCATCTCTTTCCCCCTTCTTTCTTTTGGTAGTATATTAGGAAAAAAAAGTCTAAAATTTTTATACAGAAGGTAGATATGGTGTAGAACAGTATACGAGAATAACGAAAAGGATAAAATATATAGGCGTGTTTCTTTACTAAAATCAAGTTTAGGTCGGAGAAACTTTAACAGAAATGTCATTTGCAAAGGATCAGCGTAGCGTTGAAAAAGCATTGTGTGCGTACCCCGCTGCGCTTTGTGCTGCAAGCATATCCTAATCAAAGGCAAACGTCGAGTATCAAAAGTGGTTTATGTAATTTGCAATATCATGCAGACTGTGTATGTGTATCTGTATATAGGTACTGTAGGCCTATATAACACAGAATGCCAAATACTGCAGTATGTAGTATGTACTGTGTACCCATATCGTAGCGTAGCTTGTTCTTTTTAAATACTATTAAAAGCTTACCTTACGTAACTCGAACGAAATTATATTTATAACGAAAAATTTTCAACAGAAGAAAAAATTTATTAATTTAAACGAATAAGCTGCATTTTATACGGTTTTCATTATTACTGGATGATGATAATGATATTGACGATGATATGAGAATACGAACGCATGTAGATTGTGTATGCTTACAACTTCAAATAGGTACAGAGCTTTTTAGTATAAACTTAATTATTTCAATTATGCTTCGGTTAAGGTACCTAGCTACCTAGATTTACTTTACCGTCAGTTACGTTTAAACGAACTTAAAGTGGAATATTTTCTTGCGGTTCGTTTCTATATAGTACCTTTACCTATACGTGTAGGTAGGTAAAGGTATCATGATCGCGTGTTTTGTTGCCAGCGAGCGATGAAAACTCAGCTGCGAATGTGATGTTATAAGGACGGCGAAAAAGCAATTACATTTGTATTAAAATAGCCGAGATTGAAAATTACTCTCCTTGAAATATCAAACATTCAAGAAGACTAGTTACATGTGACTAATTTAAATGTAATACGACGACCATACGTTGTAACTCACAATAGCACATCACAGCTGGATATTTAGCGTAAAAAAACCCTTCTGCGAATTTTAGGCTGCTTATATGTTCGCTAATCGGCTCACTCTATTTAATGTATATCTACTAGTTCGTATAAATGAGTCTGAAATCATCATAACGAGAATATTTTATTCCTGTAAATAATATTTTTGGGGTCACCGATAGAGAAGTTTTGAGCCAGAAGACGAATTATAGGTTTTTGTAACCATGTTTTTAGAATTTTTAAATTCATTTTTCCCCCTGTTATTGTGTTTAAAGAATAGCTCAGGTATTCTACCATATTCAAACGACATGCGGTGGAAGTGAGGGAGAAATGTGTATAAAGTCATTTAGTACAACCGAAGGGATTTTGATTTGTTTTTTTTCCTAGAGTTGAATTTTCTACTCGGCTTGTTGCAAACCATAGTCGTTTAAATTTAAACATATTTTTGGTTTTTTGATTTTTTCAATTTTTCAGTTTTTTTTTGAGTAGCATTTCAACATAAAGTGCAAAGATCATTTATTATCATCATTTATCGCGAATTTTCGATCAAAAATTTCAAATCCAAAATCAAAAACTTATTTTTTAATTTTTTAGTTTTTGAAAAAGTTTTTTTCACTTATTAATGCTTTTTACTTTTAAATTTTTTAAATAACATTTCCGCATAAAGTGCAAAAATCATTCATAGTCATCTTTCATTACGAATTTTTGATTTAAAATTTCAACCGAACACTTTTTTACTTTTCAACATTTTTTATTTTTTAATCTAAATTTTTTTTTTCATTTATTAATGTTTCTCATTTTTTTAATTTTTTTCAACGAAGTACAAAAATTTTTCATAATTATCTTTCATTGCGAGTTTTTAATCAAAAACTTTAAATCAATAGTCAAAAATGTAGCATCAAAACGTTACGTTTTCACACACACCCCAAGACATCCATGTTCAGTTGTCTATAAATGTAGTGAAGGAGGATTAGAAAATTTATTTATGAACTTTGCGAGAAAGAATCAAAATTTATAGAGAAGAAAAAGAGTTTCTCACCTTTAGAACCTTTTGAAAAATTCTGGTTCTCTTTTTTTTTTCAAGTTAAGGAAAAAATATCATCCTTACAAGAAACCGAACTACCCATGGGCAGCACTCACTTTACTGTTTTGTAAATGCTGGGGAAAGGGCTTAGTGTAGGAAAAAATCACCGATTCACAATAAAATATCTATACGGAAAAAAGTTGAAAAAAAAAATTCAATTTAAGAGGATAGTTTTTATGAAAAAAAAATGACCGTAGTTTGAGCATCCGTTGAAGTTGAAATTTTTTTTGAAGGTGAATATTATTTAAAAATTTATGCAGAGAAAATGGAAATATTGCCCTCACCATTACTTCTGTTTAGCCCTTCAATTTCACATCAGAGGAACCGCTACAATTCTCTTATTAGTTTTGAAAGTCTTATGAGTTAGTCTAGTTGCATCCTGAACTGCACTTTTCGTATGTCAGCAGCTAAACCTTCAGCAAAAATCTATTAAGTCGCCTTAAGCAAGTGACCCATCTGCATAACCAAAAATGCAAGTCCTTTTGTATTGTATTTTTTGTGTTTTAAAAGAGGCTTCAATTTGTATATTTTTGGAATGTATATATTCTTAAGTTTTAACGTCTCAAGTTCTTAGGAGGAGGGGAAGAGGGCGATTCCGTTGTTTCGCCAAGTTCAATAATTTTTAAAAAATCACATTTTTTTAATAGGAATTGGAAAATTATTATTTTGACACTCCCTTTGTTGTGGTGATGAGAGTTTGCAAAGGCAGTTGATAAAGTGGTATTAGGCTTTTTGAAGGCAGGCTTATGTCATGTAATCTGTAAAAAGAAAAATTAAAGTATTGTGTTTCATATGCATAGGAATACATAAATCTGCAAGATTGTAAAACACCTTTACGTATACTGTAACAAACCAAATAACCACGCTCTGCTACCATGTCATTAAATGTGATTTTTTTTTTTTTTTGTGGTGAAAAGCAACATTTTAGTGGTGTTTCTTGCTGTGGTAAATTTGTAAATGATTAAGCTTCTTTTTTTCAAGTGTATTTTATTTCATTCCACCTTATTACCTGCCTTTGTAAACTCTCGTCACCATTACATCAACACCCGCTTTCCTCTCCCTCTCCAATGATCTATATGATGCTCATCATCAGTAGGTCTCCGTCGCTTATGACCGTATTGCACCTAAAGGAGGGCGCCATCTATCGCGATCTCATACCTGGCTCTTACTACAGAACACATTCGCTCTTTGATGATGTTAGACCATCTGGTTGGAGATCTTCCTCTCCCTTTTTTACCAGGGATCTGAGCTGATGCATTAATACGAAGTCTCAAGTTTTTCGCTGGCCATCTTCACCAGCTTTGCCATTTCCCCTTCATCCAAAGCAATCAAAGTGGTATCTGCACATCGCAAATTAAAGATTCTCCTTCCTCCGATGGAAATACCACCAGTCCGATGTTCTAGATCCTTGCAAATTAAGTATATGCTTACCACAAATGTTGAATAACTGGGGGAATAATGATGCTGAATATGGCAAAAAAATTATTTTTTTTCAGAGACTTGCCGAGGTTGCCAGATTTTGGTTAAAAGTTGCATAACTATGTTTTTTCAATGTCGAAAATCTCATTTCTCCATTTTATTGGAGACTGGTGCCTACTATGAAAAATTTCCACAGAAGCAAAGTTGTAAAAAATGAAAATTTCCACTCGATAATGTGGTCTGAAATTTTTTCCATATTTAACCAGTCACGATATAATTAGAAATTTTCATATTTTGGAGTTGGAATGAAGATTTTAGAATTTAATATGGCTTTTTAAATCATCAATGAAAGATTAAACTTTGACTAATTTAGAAAAGTTGAATTAATATGACAGCTAGATCAATAGATCTTATCTGAAAAAGTTCTCAGCAGTTATGCGCAGAGTTGGCGAGAGCAAGTGCGAGCTTAAGGGTATAACTTATTGTTGCGAGCCTGCTAAATTTTTTCTAATATTTTTGGGCAATTTTTTTCCTACATCATTCCTTGTAGGGCCATAAATAATAAAATATCAATTTTAATTTTGTAGAATTTGTAATTGTTACAATTTTGCCAGTGTCTAAAAGTGTGTGTAGCCCCGTGATCATTTTTTGAAAAAATATGTGCTCAGGTGCAAAATACACCCGTTGCATTCACTCTCAGCAGCTCTCGTTGGTGTGCTAATATGAACGTAAGAATGCTTAACGACGACCATAGAATTAGTATGTATGTAAGAATATGTTTACAAATTATTATTATTATTATTAAAATTCTTATCCGAATATGATGATTGAATGAACTTGTGTTCATTGATGGCAAAAGAACCTAATTACAATAGTTAATGCTAAAGTAGTGGAAAATGTGGTAATTTTCTTCACCAGATTTGATAGATTCTTCAGATTCTTGAAAATGAATTTTTGGCGAATTGAATTGATATTTAAGAGACTAAGATGTTAGTTTACTCCAGCAATGTGTCTTGCAAATCAGCTAGGATCAGAAGACAGGGCGATTTTTTCTCATCAGTAATGATGGGCTTTTGTAAAACTTTATAATATTGATGACTTCCTATTCTTATATTTTGTGGTATGCCAGGTATGAGCTATTGTAATGTACTTTTTGTCGTTTGTATTGAAATGTAATGAAAATAGTACTATAAATACCTATACTTTTTTTATCTGCAAAGAAAAATTGGCATAGGTACGTATTTTTCGAGCTTCTAAAAATCAATGAATCATCTCGTTACACTACAAGAAATTCACGTAGAATAGGTAATAGGCGTATATCGCCTTTTATATAACGTAATATACATATTCCATCTAACTACCTATTTACAATTGTTTTCACATTTTTATATAACGTTTATTTATAATATAAGTATAAACTATATTTCCATTTTCTTTCATCGCATCGCATCGCTGCGCGAGAGAATACATATACCATATTATAGAGGAAGAAGAAGAAGAAGAAGTAGAAGTAGAAGAAGAAAAAAATCAATTCCAAAGTTTTCGTGTTATTTTGAAACAAATAGAAAAACTGGGGTGCACGAAAATCAAATTAGATGCCGAACGACAGTTTTTTGTATGTACAAAAACAAGAATCATTTAGCTTTCTTGATAACTCAGGAAAAACCCATCTGTCAAATTAAGTTCTTATTCAAAGTCGACCCGGAAAATGCTTAATATCATTTTGGCGTTATTATTTTTATTTGCAGTTAATGATGTATCCGTTAGTGTAAGAGAGGAATACGCCCGTTAGCGCAGCATTGTATAAACGTGTAACTAAACGATCCCGCGGCGTTGTAAAGGGTGGTCAAGGGTGAGGGAAACGCGATTCAATTTGGAGCTCATTTCGAGGACCCAAATGGCAAATATATTGTTCCCCTAATCGCGTATTAAATAATAATTCTATTTTTTCAAAACAT
Source organism: Ferrisia virgata (assembly GCA_900060175.1). Classification (NCBI taxonomy): domain Eukaryota; kingdom Metazoa; phylum Arthropoda; class Insecta; order Hemiptera; family Pseudococcidae; genus Ferrisia; species Ferrisia virgata. The sequence goes on from FIZR01004566.1 coordinate 25,153, forward strand.
TACTTCGGGGGTAAGTAAAATTGTTTTTTCGCTCTTAATTTAGTTTCCTCTATAGTTGTTTCTTTCTTTTTTCTGCTCTTTTTTTTTTTCAACTCGCGTTTGCTTTTTCCCCCGGTATAATTCGATATTACCGATTTGTATAGCGTTAAATGATATTTTTATGACTCAAACTATATATAACCTGTAAGAATATAAAATGAAGTTGATTTTTTAACGCCTTATTGATGAAAGCTACTCAGGAAAAAAAAAAGGGCGAAAGTCTGAAACAAGCTTCGAGTATAATGTCTCACTATCACTTGACTGATGTTTCCATCATAGAGATGTTTAAACGTTTACGACTTTCGTCGTGTTTATTTTGATGATGTGGTTTTTTCACCCTTCGAATTGGTGAGCGTTTTAGATTTTTTTTTACTTGCCATTTTCTCTTCCTTTTTTTGAGCGATTAAATGCGTATGTGTTGGAGATGCATATTATGCATGTATTTTTACATGTATCTATTCTTTAAAATTTTTTTTTGGCCATCGAAGTAATGGAACAGAAGTATATAAGAAATTGAAATTATCAAAGATATATAGCGAAAAGTACGTACAAAACCACTGAGTTTTTATTATGGGGGATTTTCCAGACATTTCATAATGTTTTATAAATTCACTGAAGAAGCAGCTTTCGTCTTTACTTCTTTTCACTGCATTTTGTTTTATTCAATAAGGGTGCTAGTTATGAAGGAAAATGAAGAAATTGAAATCTAGAATTTCATACCATTAGGTAGTTGAAAATGAAGGGCGAATTAAATTTTGTTTAAGGTAAAAAACGTAATTCTGGATGACTTTTGGGGCATGTTTTGAATCCTTGGTTAGCTATTGTTTGCGTGGATATTGGATCAAAAATTTAGAGATTTCTATTCGATGAACGCTTTTTAGACTGATTTTCTAGGTTATATTGCCAATGAAAACCAGATTATTATGGTCTATCACCCAGCGGATAAGAGGGGATATCAATAAATCCGTTTTGAGATCCTAAAAGACCAATACGATTATTTTTGGCGATGACATATTTATTTTTATTAATTATTTCTGTTTTCCCTTTGAAGCGAAAAATCATTTGCTCGGCGTCATACTGATCGAAATCGATCAAATTTGAGCAGTGACCTTGGATTGGTAGCGGAATTGATATTATTGAGTGGGGATGACCTCGGGTCAAAATTCAGTCATGCCTAAATTGGGGGGGGGGGATGCTGAGAATCTAAAATCGAAAAAATTGTTCTATTTAAGCCAATGGATAGAAAATCTAAAGTTGTACAACATATCCTAAAATTAGCCTCTTGGGTCAATTAGAAAGGGAGATAAAAAGGAGTTTTCCCTTTTTGACCTTGAAAACGGGCTGTTCCTCCCTTATTTCCACTCAAATTCATCTTGGAAATTTAAATTGGGTATGTAGACTTAGTAGCAGCCGTAGATCTGTCTGCTGGAGATTCCAACTTTCCAGACCCATTGCAGCTCCTCACAGCCTTTAAAATACAGTTTTTTAGTTTGTTCCTCTTATTGAGAGTAGCCTTAGCGAAGCAACGATGCGAGCTGTAGTTTATTTCTTGTACATGAATCTGGGTTCTAAATGTGACCTTTGATGATCTGAATTATGCACTTTAAAATCATCTTTTACCCCTATCACTGATTAGGAAAAAGTATCGCTTCTCAATTCAATAAAATTCTAAACATTGCCTCGAATTCAAGGCGCAGTGTTAGTATGTGAACTAATTAAAGAGAAACTAGTAAGAATGATCAATCTCAATTCCTCACATGACTCCCACCTAAATCGAACTGAAGGACTAAAATTTGACATGCAGATTTGATTAGTGCTGTAGATATTTTTTTTGCCATTATAACTTTTCTGTTTTTTTATTAGGTTAGGTTAAAATAGGCGAGGTTCTTTTTTTTTTTAGTTTGTCCGATGCATATCTCTCTTCCAAATTGAGCTGAGATGTTGAAATTTAGCATAGGTTTAGTAAAGGTTTTAGATATGGCTTTTGAGGGGGTTTCATTTTACTTTGTTGAAGCTGAATGCAGGACCACTAATGTTAGTGATGCACTAAGGTACCTGTACCTTACCACAGATTCGTGCACTACGCAGGAAAAATTGAATATGCGGAGGGTTTGGAGTCCGAATGTCAATTGAGCTTCGCAATTTTTATATTTTTCAAAGTAGGCAATTATTTGAATTTTTCCTAATTTTACACTTGCTACACTTTAGTGCACACATATCTCCTATTTAGTTCCTTTCTGTGAATTCAAAACCTCTCCTTCACCCCTCCCTCCTCACTCGAGAAATATTTTGTTTTCTATACTATATTCAGATTCACACTTCCAAAAAAACACTTAGGGCTCAGTTCGGAAGTTTGGAGTCTCCCTTCTCTCAGTCGTTCATGATGGCTGGGTTACTGAGAAAAACTGATTGAATTTTTTATTCACAGATAACTGCCCTTCAACGCCCCCCCCCCTCTCCTCCATTATCAGTTTCTATTGCCAGCTCTGAAAATTTTTTAGTTCTGCCCTTCACAGTAAAATTCAAAGTTGCCAGTTACAACTAAATGAGTCCAGATGCTTCTGGTGAGAATTTCAGCCATCTTACTCAATTTTTTTAACTTGCAAAACTGGCTCAAAGTTCAGAGATTTCCAAAACATATAAAAAAAATTTTTTTCCTAAAAATGAAATTATTACACGAAGAGCATAGCTGGATAAGATAGTATGAATCGACTCTTGGCTGAGATTTTCAAACTTTCTGATGGACGTTTGGTCCCTAAGGTCTGAAAACTCGCTGGTAAAAATTTTGGCTCTCTACCTCTCACCCCTACCACTCGATATCGGTCGAAACGTATTCAAAATACGAGTTTAGCTTATAAATTTTTATATTCTATAATTCTCAACCGAATGTTTTCAAACTTGCAGGGATGATGGACCATACCAGAGGTCTTCCCTGGGATTTTATTCAAAATGTGAAATACGAGTTTTAAAATTTAAAAGCTCAATATTTATATGTTGTTACATACTTAGAACAATGAAAAAAATATGTTATGTAGAATAAGTATCCATATGTACAACATATATTTTTTTCCGAACTTTTTTTATGGTAAAAGACCCCAAAAAATGCAAAAAATCACATTTTTTTTACTCAATTTCGCGCTTAAAATAGTGAATTTACGTTTAAAAAATTCAATTCTCAAAACATACACCATGCGACTTATTTTTATTCGAATAGTACATTTTCACCTCAGTAAATTTTTTTTTTCCTTTTTGGATGCTGGAAGCTTCATTTTTGTGTTTTGATAAAGCTGAAGTGTAATACCTATCACGTGCTGTTCAGCTCAAAAATTGCCCATACGTGATCAAAATTCACGAAAAGTGGAAATTTTGTACATAGGTGATGTAGAGTAAGTATTTCAGTAACCCCGAACTTCCCTAAAATCCATGCATCAATGCATACTTTACCCCTTTTTAGGTACCCACGGTCGCGGGGGGAGGGGAGGTGCAAATTTCGATTTTTTGACAATCACTCTTCGAATAACAAACGCTGTAAAGCATCGAAAAAGGAACATTTTTGTTTTTTTATTTTTTCCCCAGACCTAGATGGTCATGAAAGGGAGCCATGGAGAAAAGAAAAAAAAATACATTTTTCATAATTTAAATCTTCTTATGGAAAACCCAAATCGGATTCAAAATTGAAGCATTTACGACCTTTAATGTTGAATGGCAAGTATAGGTACTCGACCATTTCATTATAAATTCACTAAAAAAAATTTAATGTGAAAAAAATGATTCTTTAAGCACCTTATGCATAGCCATCCGAAATTGATGTACTTCCATTTCAGCAGAGCATTTCAACAAAAAAGTATTCTTCATGATTTTTTCAGAAAATTATGGAAGAACGCAAAAAGTAGTATTTTTCAAAAAACTTCTGAGAAAAGGAGAAATTATTAAATTTTGTCAGCAATGATAATTTTGGGTGTAAATATATCTAATAATTCAACTTTTTTTTAATTTTCAAAAAAGTCATCAATTTTTTAGAATTTTTGAAAATTAACGAACTTGGAGTCAGTTTTGCAAGTTTAAAAAATTACATTGGAATGTTGAAATATTTCCATATCATTTTGAGGTAATTTCAAACCACACTAATTCCACTGTTTGCAGATTACTCCACCTTCCCCTCCTGCCTGAAAAGAAAAATTCAGCTCATCCCAATACCTACTCTAATTTAAGAAATATGAATTTTTCACTTTGTTTTATTTCGGTGTCAATCTTGATTTGGTAGAATTGTATCGTAATGATGAGCTCCATTTTTTTTTTAATTTAATAAAAAAATAATAGTATTTGGTGATTTCCTTAAATTTGGGTAGTAAATTACAAGTACCTAGGCGTCTATCCAAGACTCTTAAGTACGTGTCTAATTTTTCAGGCAAGAAATTCTCTCACCATATATGCCAGAGCTCACTTCTGTATAAAATTTCGTATCATCGTCAACCGTTTATAGATACGTTTGAAGATATAAGTAGGTAGACTAAAATGTATATACACGGACGGTATACGGATAAGTATACGGTAATAGTTTGTTATCGATACAGTATAAACCTTAAAATCACTTAGCGTAATCTCATCGAACGCGTTTTGAAATTTAATTAAACGAACGAAGAAGATGCTCCAGAAATGTCATCCGAAATTAAAGCATTATTCGTCCGAAGAAGACAGCTGCTCACCGGTCGAGGACATTATCCGGTATTATTTGAAACACTCGAAAAAAGGACCCATCCATTAAAAAAGGGGTGACAACGTCAATTTGATTTGTTCTATCCGCTCGTTCGCGTGTAAATTTGTTTATTTTTTCACAAATAGTTGTTATTGTTGGGGTAACAGAGACAGTTTATTTTTAATACATTGATATATTTACTTATTTTCTGCACCTAGGTCTACGTTTTACAATGTACACTATATTTTCGCGGTAGGGTTTACTACATCGTATACATTTATATACCGTCGGTATATGTGTATAGGTAGTTTGTGTACCATCAGTATCTATATGTAGGATAACGATCACCATTTGTAGAGGCGATTTTATACTGTATACACTATGATCGTACATGTAAGGTAACAACTACGTATAGTATATTGACATCAATTGAAAAATATTTCTTTTTATTGCTTTGGAAGACGAAACGTGCACGCTTTAGATCCTTCTTTTGATATAAGGTAATTCGAAAGCCGACCTTTTTATAACAATCGATAATTTTTGCGCTTTTTCTATACCAGTATAATATAGTCGTCTGCCCCATGTACCTACCCATATACATTGTAAATGTACCTATATGTTATTGTATCTACATAATGTATAAATGTATCCTACGATGATGCTTGTGTACTCTTATATCGAGGTATCTGTTTATGTACCTAGGCCTATAAAGTCTGCTGTTCATTTCTCAAAGTAAAGGATTCGTCGTTAAGTTTATTTGTTAAAGATTTCGAGTCGAAATTTACCTATTTATACACATAATGACGAATAATATGTTTATTTAACGGTATATAGATATTTATTCATTGTTAGCAGTATTTCGGTCCTTTTCATCGCACCTTCGCTTCATCTTATTAAGGCCGAATATTTCTTTTTCGTAGGTATACTTGTCTACAAACAGTTTTCAAAGGATTGAATGACCTGTAAGAATCTTATAATCTTGTTTTTATTTTATTTCTCAATACCATGTTTATTCTTATTCAACGAACCGATTTCCAAAGCGAAAATAATTTCTTATGACAACATAATCTATAGCTGATATAGGTTGCGCATGCGCACCTATAATTTCATCTTTCATACGTAGCTCGATTTTTTTTTATGGCATATTGTCAACGAAAACCAGACTAATACGGTCTATCGATCTATGATGGATGAGAGGGGGATATCAAAAAAATCCATTTTGGGCTTTTAGAGGATCGGCACGGTCATTTTCGGCCATGTCAAATATTTAGTTTTATTTATCCCCCTTACTCTCCTCTCCACTAAAAATTATTTTTGTCCGGCTCTATACTAACTAAAATGGATAAAATTTAGGAACTAGGCTCGATTTGACGGCGGATTAGATATATATGAGTAGGAACGACCATGGGTAAAAATTGAGTTAGGTCCAAATTTAGGGTAGGGGGTGCTAAGAGCCCAAAACCCCGAAAATTGTTTCTTTTTAAGCCAATCCATAGACGATCTCAAACTGTGGAACTTATCCAAAAATCAGTCTCCTAGGTCAATTAGAAGGGGAGATATGAAGATTTTTCTTGCTTTTTGAACTCGAAAAAGAGCTATTCCTCTTCGATCACCTCCTTCCCCAAATTAAGCCAGGAAGTTGAAATTTGTTATGTAAACCAAACAAAACTATTGCATAGGTTGGAGGCAGCTAGCCGAGCACATGGCCTGGAGATAAACCGTTACTACACAAGATGATCATAATTGATTGCTCCAAAAAGAATAGACCAAGGTGGCAGAGATAGCTGGAGTACACTCGAGCTGTATAACATCCAAAAATCAGCCTCCTAGGTCAATTAGGAGGGGAGATATGAGGGTTTCCACCTCTTTGACTTTGAAAAAAGTCTGTTCCTGTTCTCTCTCCTCCCCCCCCAAAAAAACTGGACGAAATGGGGGTTGGCGAAGTTGCCAAAAGGTGGCTGACAATAGGTTGGCAATTGTTAGCAACATGCCTGCTGCAGGTCAACAGGAGCCAACTTAGGAACTGACCCAAGGGCTCGAACTGACCCACGGAGGTGTGAACCATTCTGCCTCCTACCCCTCCTTCTGGAAAGTCCCCTTCCTTTGTAAATAAATATGTTTATAAGTACTAACCTAAGTTAAATAAAACTGAAATAATAACACCCTAAAATTAACCTAATATAGTAAACTAAGTTAAACTACCCCTTAGTATGCTGTCTCTCCCTTCATGTAACCCTCTCCCACCCTCTAAAAAATTCCATAAGTATAAGCTGTAATATATTCGAAAATAAATATATATATATATATATGGGGGGGGGGGGAGGAATTAAACTATAAATTTGAATTCGGTATGTAGACCAAACAAACCTACTGAATAAGTTGGAGAAGGCTAACTGAGCATATATCCTGGGGGATGAACCGTTCCAGGACAAAGATGATGATCACTGATTACCCCACAAAGAATAGGCCAGAGGTGGCAGAGATTGCTGGAGTGGAAGTGGTCTCCCATTTTACGTACCAAGGATCTGAAATGAACTATAATGGTGGATGCGACAGGCAGATAAGCCAAAGAACGCCGATGACGAGAAATACCATGGTACAGTTGAATAAGATATCGTGAGATGGCGCAATCATCAAACATTCAAGGATCAGACTGGTTCGTACTCTAATATTTTTGATATTTGTGTATGAAGTGGAAACGTGGTAAGTCGGACAGAAGGAGAGGCGAAAAAATGGCACTTTAGAAATGTGATGCTGGAGATGGATGCTTCGGATACCTTGGACAGCTAAACGGACGAATCAATCAATTCTATACGAGATTGGAGAAGAACGACGTCTCTCAGCTGAAATTGATGCCAGAATACTGTAATATTTTGGGCATTTAACACGAGCCAATACACTGCAGTCCATAGTGGTAGAGAGAAAAGTTGATAATAAAAGGAGCACAGGGAGGTCCCCAAAAAAGTGGTTTGCAGAGTGTACCAGACTAGCACAGAATCGGAAACGATGGCGTAACTTGGTTGGCAAAGTCACAGATTGTGGTGATCTCCCTTTTCGAGAGGTGACACAAGTCAATGATGATGTAGACTTAGTAGAGGCCATGTATAGGGTGTCCTGTCTCAATATGGACCCCCTTCAACCAATAACTATACAATACAAACCGAGCCTATGTATGAATGTTTGACCGACCTCGGAATTGAAGGAGCCGAGATATATTCGTATGAAAATTTTTTTCTTGTAACTTTTTCAGCATATCCAACTCAATTTTTCAGAACAACCGTTATAGATAGAATATTAGAGTTTGAACTAGAAAAGATATAATTTGGTGTAGAATCTGAAGATGTGATCATTTGTCTTGATAGGTTGATGGTTAGGGCGCGTAATGATCGAAATAATCGAAAAACGTGTTTTAAAATGTGAAATTTTCACAGTTTTTGTTAAAAATATCGAAAATTTATTCTCATTATCTATCGTTATTATATGTGCCATTGGATGAATCAAATCAGGTCTTTTCAATAGCGATATTCCCACCCAATTGCTAAAGAAATTTTTTATTTTTGGAAAAGTATGAGTATGTTGTGAAGTACAAACATTTGGAAGAGTCGGTACCCTTCTGAGAAGCTCAAAGTAATCATATTTCTTCAGAATAGAAAAATATTTCGTTTTTTCTTCTTTTTAGTAGCTATACATGGACTCGGTATGTCTTGTACAGTTACTTGGTAAAGGGAGTTCATATTGAGATGAGGCACCCTATGTGTGCCTTTTGGGGATTTCGACTATTCAGACCTATTCCGCACCTTTACACCTCAAAAATGTGGTTTTTTGAACGGGTTTTCCCATGTTTTCAGTTCGTTCTTGCCTTAACTACCCTCCAAATTAAGCTAGGAAGTTGAAATTTGGTGTGTATGTTGATTTAGTTACAGGTCCCAGACGTGCCTTTTAGTGGTGTCAACTGTTTAGCCATCATTGCACCCCCTCTCCTCTCTATTCTGAACACTGATTCGAATTTTCAATTCACATAATTATATTTCACGAAAATCAGGCTGAAAAAGTATCGCATTTTTCTTTTTTGCACAAAAATTATTTTCAAGTACTCTATATTATTTTATCGACATGCTAAAAATAAAGTTGAAAAAAAATAATAATCGAGGTAATAGGGAAAAAATATGAAGTATTAATTATATCTGCGGGATACGTAGATTAAAATCTTACATTATAAAGTTACTCCCTGAAACGAACGTTACATGTTGAGCAAAGAGTAATAATGAAATTACAACGATTTAAAACTCCATTGATACGCAACGTTGGTTGATTGCTGATAAGATTTTTATTACTGGTGTGTACAATAAGTATAATATTATACTTGCGAGTTACGACGCATATTCGTTATAGTAGAAATAAAATCAATTTTACTTACTCCTAAAACAGTTGGGTACAAAATGAACATTTAATGAGAGTCGTTAGCTTATGTATAGTTGATTTGTTGAAAGTTTTGTCATATAAATTAGAAGCTATTATAAATAAAAGTCGCTACCTATAGCTTAAATGATGGAAATTTTTATTCGCCTGCTATAATTACAAATTATCGATTTTTCTTATATCTAATTTTATTTTTACATTATTTTGATTACGAAACTTTTACTCGCGATTTAACGTAAAATAAGGCGGAATAAAAAATACAACTTGGGCACTTCTACTTAAAGGTTTACAAGTTTTATTTAAAATACTCGAAAGAAGTTTACTCTTATGTAAAGTTGTACAACTTTCTATGTTCAAATACTCACGATGATCAGGTCGTAGATTTTGTGGGGTCGCGTGTCAACAAAATACTATGTTTGAAGTGTCAAAAAGGATGTACGAGGAAAAGTGTACAAAATGTAAGCAGGTGCTTATTAATACCTAAAGTTCATTGTTTCGGCAGAAAAGTTTATTAAACGTAAAATTTACCTAGTATTTATTACCATGTTACGTCGTATACTCAGTTACTTACCTATTAAAAAGCCTATACCATATGGCAAGAAGAGGAGGTAAAGAGGGTTGGTTTTTGAAAGCCTTGAGCTTTAAGAGAACATTTTGAATAATATCAGTGTGTGTTTTTTTTTTTTGCTAAATGAAATGTACTCCTGTGCGCAGAGATAAGTTATTCGGATATATTGTGCACTAGTTCGTCCACTTTCCTCCCTTTTTCTATGAAATTCTGTTATCCTAGCTCATAAGTTCGAATTTCAATTTTTTTTCTGGGGTGCAAATTTTTCAAAATATTGAGAATAGTTTTTTTCAAGAAAAATTTATCTAAATTTCAGCTAAATTTGACGTTTTCTAACCATTTTTTCTTCACAATTTAGGTCAATTTTTACGCATCTATAAACTCCGGACGGAGACAGCGTAATGAAGAAGAAGAAGATCACTCTTTTTTCAACATTTTTGATTGAGTGTTTGAACTTTTTTACCCATTTTTGTAAAACTTGTACAAAATTTTTGATAATTTTTGAAGATTTTTTCATGCTTTTGGTTAATTTTCACACATTTTTCAACACTTTTTTGTTTTTTTTTTCAAATCTTTCGAAAATTTTCAACGATTTTTTTCATGAAATTTAATGAATTTTCAGTACATTTCACCTGTTTTTGTTTAATTTACAGCCCAATTTTTATATGATATTTTTTTTTCAATTTAGATCAATTATTACTTTTTTTTCAACACTTTTGATCAACTGTTTGAACTTTTTTACCCATTTTTGTAAAACTTATACCAAATTTTTGATAATTTTTGAAGATTTTTTCATGCTTTTGGTTAATTTTCACACATTTTTCAACACTTTTTTGTTTTTTTTTTCAAATCTTTCGAAAATTTTCAACGATTTTTTTCATGAAATTTAATGAATTTTCAGTACATTTCACCTGTTTTTGTTTAATTTACAGCCCAATTTTTAATGATATTTTTTTTCAATTTAGATCAATTATTACTTTTTTTTCAACACTTTTGATCAACTGTTTGAACTTTTTTACCCATTTTTGTAAAACTTATACAAAATTTTCGATAATTTTTGAAAATTTTTTCATGATCTAGGTCAATTTTTTTCACAACTTTCAACACTCTTTTTCATGATTTTTGATCAATTTTTTGCCCATTTTGGTTACATTTTTACCCATTTTAGATCATTTTCAACGATTTCTTCATGATTTAGAACAAATTTTCACTTGTTTTTCAACATTTTTTCATGATATTTGATCACTTTTTACTCAATTTTCAATAATTTTATTTCTTAATGTAGGTGAATTATTATTTTTTTTGCAACATTTCTGATCAACTGTTTTGATAATTTTTGAAAATTTTTTCATGATTTAGGTAAATTTTTACACATTTTTCAACACACTTTTTTTAATTTTTGATCAATTTTTTGCACTCTTTACCGAGTTTTATCAAATTTCTATCGAATTTTCGATAATTTTCAATGATCATTCTCTTATTTTAGGTCATTTTTCACCTATTTCTCAACAATTTTTCGTGATGTTCGACCATTTTTCGGCCCTTTTTACCAGATTTTATCAAATTTTTAACTAATTTTCATTAATTTTTAAAGTTTTTTTTTTCGTAATTTTCGATGATTTTCAACGATTTTTTTCATAGTTTGACAATCAAACGTAAATAAATCCAATAGAAAATAATTTGAAGAATTAAAATATTCGATTAAAAATAACCATGAGATGAAAAAATTTGAAAAAATTTGAAAAAATTCCCATCCATAATCCTTGATATGAGCAATCCTGCTTACGAGTTTGAAAAAAATTGGTTGCAGAATATAAAAATTTATAAGCTAAACTCGTATTTCCAACACATTTATGGCGATATCGAAGGTAAGGGTGAGGTAGGGGATTAAAATTTTTACCGAGGAGTTTTCAGACCATACCGGGACCAACTTCCACTAGTTTGTTTGGGAATCCCATTTAGGGCCTGATTCGCCCCTCCTTATTTAAGCATCTAGCTCAATTTTAAGAGTATATACGTATGCCACAAACTGGCAAACTAGCATAAAATTCACTAAGAAAACTGCTACTTGGGGTGGGCTGTGAGTGGATGAAATGAAGCAAAAAAAGTATAAATTTCCAAACAGCACATTTATGGTCCCTACTAAATCTACAGACCAAATTTCAGGCTCAATCTCAATTTGGAGTAGAGATATGCGCGAACTGACTGTTTTCAAAGTTGAAAAGTGAAAAATCCCTACCCATAATTGTGATGAGAGGCTGATTTATAGATATGTCATACAGCTTTTGATTACCTATCGATTGGTTTAAAAACGAATAATTTTTACGATTTCAGTCTCTCGTCTTTCCTCGCCCTAAATTTGATCGAATTTGATCAGTATCGACACAGGTAAATTATTTTTGAATTTGCAATTTTTCATAAATAAATAAGTAGTCCATTACAAATTTCTAATATGCAAAATATACCTACTACAAAACAAGATTCTTTGTGTCTTGTACTAGATATGAAATAATGGTCACAAAGGTGTGGAGTGTTTTTAAACCACTATACCACGTCACCTTAGAGGCCATCAATAAGTAGATTTAGGTGCCAATGTAAATTACTCGAATCACTCACGTGTGGGTACATGACATGTCACTCGAATATCCACTCACTTAATATCCATATACGATTATACACAAGCAAGTACACCGTACAGTGTACACACAACAATAAATAAACGTAGCCGTATTACAAGAGAGGTATAACAGCGTATAAAATAACCCAATTTGAGTGTAAAAATCGCAGACAAACGAGACGAAAAATGTTTAAAACATTTCATTAATGCAGCATTACGTAAAGGCAATGAAGCGAGCTAAGTACAAAATAAGGTAATCCATTAGCGTACTTCAGTTCACGACGATGTACCTTAAAATTGTATACGTTGCATTTTTGGTTAAAAACTAGCGAAAAAAAAAAAAAAAAAAGAAGAGGAGAGCGAAAGGTTCCGGTATTCTAATAAAAACACAGGGACAAGGATCACAATACACAGGCGCTATAGTGTAATGATGCAGGTCGAGTGGGACATAATATGTTGTTATTTGTAATCTCTCACGATCGTACTATTGTTATGCGGTTTTCGCTACAAAGGCGGAATTTCCTTTTATGCATGGCCGAAAATGCGGCTCCGCGCCATTTCGTATATATTTGGTCGCCTTTTCATTATGCGACAAAAAGAAAAACTCGCGTATTGTACCTATTCTTTACCTTATCATATGAAGATATGTAAGTATTATGGCAAAAGAATAGACAGAATGCTACTTATTTGCTTATTATAAACACACAACCACCGGTCGCTTTTTATAAAATAGTATCAACCGCAAAACCATCGTATATTCTCTTGTTATCGCGTAATTGAATCATGTTTGTTTTTTTACCTGTCTCTCCGCTTCGTCGCTTATTCTATAATATCTTCAACTTCATAGGCAGGCGAGCTGTACTTGAGATATAGGCTGACACGCCGAGGCCGGGCTACACCCAAGTAGCACTTTTACAAACTGCAACGGCCGCATCAAAAGTATATAAACTCTTCGTCCAATTTCATATACTTACGTGTATTTGGCTCAAAAAGCCTGAAATACGTAGTACCCACGCCAATTGAAAGGCTGAAGCCAAGCTAAGCTCGCAAAACAGGATATTTTCCGAAAGCAAAATTAGACATCCCGCCGTGAAAATTATACTATTTGCAAACAACCGGAAACTGGCAATTCGAAACTTCTGTAGCCGATCTCTAACGCGATATTGCTGCTGCGTTGCGGTTCAACAATGACAAAACTAAACAATTGACAACAATGTTACAAATATACACATTACACAGAAAAGCTATTTCACCTAAGGAACCCAGTAACGATGTAATTTCCCCCTTACTGGGTTAGATCGCAATTATTCCGTATTAAACACACCTACCACCTTTGTGCTTGTTTACCAGGTGCTCGTGTATAGAGTATTTGGGTTGTATCGAAGATGAAATTTATACCATTACGATACGATGACATTGAGATGCTGGTAGTCAAATTTTATTCTTGTATTTAAATCATCGATATGAATGAACAGTGGAGAGGAAAAACATGGCGAATCAATTCGAATGATTTTCGGATACATCGCGTTGTGTATTTTTGACATGAAATTTTGAGACGAAAAATTTCAACCTGATGTGTAGCTTGGAGATGTGAGCGATTCTATGGTCTCCAGGGATGGCAATTTAAAAAAAAAAAACGTAGTTATTTTATTGTAAAACTTGTGAATTTTTAAATTTTTAATCTAGTCAGAGATCTAAAATTTTTATCAGTTCATTTGATGTCCCGTTGAAAATTTTATTCAGCCCTCCATGTTTGGAACAAACACAGATAAAAAGTTAGAATATGTTAAAATTTATTCAGTACCACGAGTAATACGATTTGTTAATGCTGAAATTTCATAATTAAATGGCGGTTCATCACTATTGGTCTCTTGGAATTGATCTCTAATCTTTGATTTCTCATCTTTGATGAGATCAGGGATCAGCTAAAAGAGATAAAATACTAGGGATCAAAGACGAGAGATCAAAAATGAGAGTTCAAAGACAATTGGCCAAACACTAAAGATCAAAAATGAGAGATCAAAGATAAGAGTCCAAAGACAGAGATCAAAGATGATAGATTAAAGACAACTGATCAATCATGAAAGATAAAAACAAAGAGAATAAAACACTGAGTTCAACGGCAATACATGAAATACTAGAGATCAAAGACAGGAGATCAAAATGAGAAATCAAATACTAGAGATCAAAAATGAGGAATTAAAGACAACTGATCAATAGTGAGAGATCAAAATAAAGAGATGAAATACAAGAGATTAAAACAATGAGATAAAATACCGATGATCCAATATGAGAGATCAAAACAAAAGCATCAAGAGATCAAAGATAAAAGATCAAAATAAAGAGATCAAAGACTAGGTACTGATGAGAGGTCAAAACAAAGAGGTTAAAACAAAGAGTTCCGAGACAAAAATTCAAATACCAGAGATCAAATACGAGAGATTGAAAACTATAGATTTAAACAAAGAAATCAAGGAGGCAATAAGATAAAAGATCAAAGACAACAGATCCATGACGATAAATCAAAGCAAAGAGGTCAAAATAATGAGGTCAAGAAGATGGATCAAAACAAAAGAGATCAAAAATGGGAATATAAAAGGCAAAACAAGAGAGATCAAGGATGGTGGATCAACGATGAAAGATCAAAGATGATGAATCAATGAGGAGAGAGATCAAATACCAGAGATTGAAGATAAGAGCTCAATGAGGAGAGATCAAAGACCACAGATTGATGAGAGATGAAAACAAAGAGTTCCAAGATAAGAATTCAGATACCAGAGATCAATGAAAGACAAGACATCAAAAATGAGAGATTAAAGACCATAGATCAAAACAAAGAGATCAGGTAGACAAGGAGACAGGAAATCAAAGACAAGAGATCCATGGAGATGGATCAAAACAAAGAGATCAAAGACAATAAGATGCGAGATAAAACAGAATTGTCCTCGATCTCTCATCTTTGATCACTGCTTGCTTTTGATCTTTGGTATTTGATCTCAAATCTTTGATATTTCTTTACTGATTCAGTTTCTTTGATCCCTTTGATTTTTTGTCTTTGATTTCTCCTCATTGATCTCTCATTTTCAATTTCTGGTTATTGATCTGTTGTCTTTGATCTCTTTGTTTTGATCTTTCCTCTTTCACCTCCAGATTTTGATCTCTTGTCTTTGATCTCTCATCTCCCCATCTTTCATCCCTTTCTTTTGATATATTCTCTTCAACCTCTGCGTTTTGATGTTTGTTATCTGATCTCATTTTCTCTTCCTTGATATCTTTAATTTAATTTCACACATCGGATCTCATTGTGTTGATCTCTATATTTGTACCTATTATGGATCTCTTGGCTTTGATCTTTTTCTTTTGATCTTTTGCCTTTGATCTATCATCGTTGAATTCTTTGTTTTGATCTCTTGCATCTGATCTCTTATCTATGATCCGATGTCTTTGGTCTCTAATATTTGATCAAGAGATCAGTGCAGAGAGATCACATACCAAAGATCAAAGACGAGAGACCAAAATAAAGGGATCAAATATCAGAGATAAATGATGAGAGATGAGAGATCAAAGACAAGAGATCGAATACCACTAATCAAACACCATAGATCGAAGACTAGTGATGAAGGATGAGATACAAGACACAAGAGACAAGAGATCAGTAAGCTCACTTCTTTGCAAGAGATGGTTTGAGAGGTTACCTCAAGAAGGAGGTGGAAATTAAGGTAATTTAAAATAGTGAGATTTTTCTGGTATAGGTAAGTAAATAGAAGTTTTAAAAATTCTTGAAATGATGCGACAGAAATCAGAATATTTTTCTCGAATTGAATATTCAAATAATTAATTGATCGAGAAAGCTAAAAATAACGTAGTAGTAAACCTTGATGTGATTTTGCGTTAGAAGGGAAAGGATGGAGTTAATAATAAATTTATCAACTTAAATAAATCAGTACACATAGGCCTCCCTAGTTTGTGCCAAACATTTAAAAAATAACAACTGTAATTCATTGTAAAGTAGGTCTACATTTATAAGTAAGTACCTAGATGTTGGTGTGTATTTATGAAACTTTGATTTCATGCCATTTTTTATTTCTGGTAATAAATTTTTATATTGAAAAAAAGGTCCTTATCCCTGCGCACGTTTTCAAGGTACCGCTTACAAAATATTATATGTTTTTATACTTGAAAATTGAAAAAAATAATAATAAAAGGAAATTATGTTCGCATATTTTGATAAGAGAGTTGCTTATCTTGACCTTTGTACTTTGTAGATTTTTACTTTCGGACAAGGCTTTGATATTGAAGGATTTAAAATCACGTTTTAAGCCATTTAAGTAGGTACCTACGTGTACTACCTACGTTTTAATTACTGTTTCGCGTGTGCATTTACAACATTATGTTATTAATCTTCGATTCAACGTGCATTAGCAATGTCTTTGTATATTAGCTAGCTTATTAAAATTTTATGATTTATGTAAAATTGCGTATTATTCTTATTCAGGGTACCTTAAATATTATTTATTCTATACTTTTAATTTATAATTTCTAGGGTAGATATTGTCAAGTAAGGTTATCTCAATTACACCCCTATCGAGGATTTTTTTCATATAAAAGTCTGATTATTAGTCGTTGATGTAACTTTATCTTTTACCGATCAGTTGAGTAATATGGGTAGTACGGTTTTAGCATTTTTGATCTTTAGACCATCCGTCCGCCCGTCCGTCGACGACGACGAACAGTTCACCGTATAATATGGATAATATTTACACCGGTTATTATAAGAATGGAAATCTAAGGATTCGATCTACGGATTGTTAGCAGATCATTGAAGCGAACACGTGTTACATGTAATATACCTTATACATTATACACTTATCGTTAGATACCTAGGTACATTTAGTCTAGCAACATTTTGTGCTAATGCGAAATGTTTTCTTTTCATCGGTTCACTTCTCGGATTTCTTTTTTTGTGAGTCAAATCGGCCGAATCATTACGATGCATTGCATTTAATACCTATATAAAATTTAATCGAGAAAAAAATACTTTAATTTTTTAGGGCGATTAGTTCGCTTTACTCGATGTTTAGTCGGGTAAAAAAAATAAAATAAAATATCTACCTACATATGCAACGCATAGAGTAATGCAGAAGGTCGAAGAAAAACACCCCAACCGAGTAATTTCTGGTATTTGAAAGAGCATTGTCGGGTAAGAAGGAGTGAATCAGCCCTTGTCTGGAATTTTTAAACTATCTAGTAGAAGTTGGTCTCTATGGTGTGAAAACTCTGGGGTAAAATTTTTGGCCCCCTACCTCAGCTGTACTCGCTGATAACGATCTAAATGAGCTCGAAATACGGGTTCAGCTTATAAATTTTTATATTCTACAGTAATCGATCGAATTTTTTCAAAATTTTTCAGTCATTTTTTCAAATTTTTTCAGCCATTTTTTCAAAACCAGATATTTATTAGTCATTTCAGACCTGGAATAACGACAAAAACGAAGGACATGGCGAAATAAACGTCGTGCGGGGGAGGGTGGAAATTTTCCAATTAAATCCACAACTTTTTTTACAAAGTGAAATACATGGTTTCTATTGTGTAAAAATTCCCGTTTCTGAGGTCTAGATTACAAAATCGAAGCAATTAATAAATATTTTCATGCCCGAGCAAAAGGGGGGCAAAATTTTGAAAAAAAAATGAACTTTTTAGCACTAAAATTGCATTTTTAGAAGTTTTTGTCAAGTTGAACAAAAATGAAATAAATGACAGATATAAATATACCCGAGCGAAGCGGGGGCAAAATTTTGAAAAAATTATATTTTTTGGCACTAAAATAGTATTTTTTGGAGTTTTAAATTCATATTGGTATGTTCGTGCAGTTGGAATAATTTTTCTCTTTACGTCTGTACCGACCATTTATAAACTTTTCACAATTTACATGTTTTTTTATCAACTTTCTCAGCTGGCTGAACAGGGGGAAGAGGGTAACAGCCTCTAATCCCCCCTTCAACGCGACGTCCCTGAAAAAATACATGTTATGTAATAGACCCGTATCTATGGTAAATATTTTTCAGAATTTTTTTTTGCTTGTGGAAGATCTTCAAAAATGCAAAAAACCACTTTCTTGTTAATTTTTGTACCTAAAAATAGTAATTTTCTCTCGAATATTTTTGTCCCTTACAATATGTTCCATTGGACTTATTTAAGTTCAATTTTCGCTCTTTTTAGTGAAAAACACCAAAAGATGTGTAATCGCACGTTGACGGCCAATAGTGGACCATCAAAATCTGGATAGTCAAAATTCGGGTTGTTCAGATCTCGATGGCCTTGACATCGATGGTCAACTGTTCTGCGCTGTCAACATCTGAATCGTCAACAGTTAGATTGTTTGACAATGCCTAATGTTAAAAAAAAATCACTAATTTTTTAAGCTACGTTACTTCGGGTGAAATTTGAACTTGTACTGGAACCTGGGAAGTGATAAGGTGAAGAATTTTGAAAATTCGCCTAGCATTTTTTTTCTTTACATTCAAGTTGATGTTTAAGATGTTGACGCTCCGCTGTTGACAGACTGAATCTTGATGGTCCACCATTGACGATCAACTCTTGGCTGACCATAGTTGACTATTAACTACTAATGGATCTGGACCGTCAAGAGTTGGCAGTCTAAATCTTGATGGTGCGGACGTTGATGGTCCACTATTGTTGGTCAACTTTTGACAGTCCACTGTTGACTGGCAACTCGTAATGATAAAAGGTTAACAAACCAGAACCATCGGTAGTTAAATTATGTAGCAATTTTTTAAGTTTTCAAATTGTGAAAAACATCGCAGATGAAATTTGCACTTATGCTGGATCAGGGGGACGCGTTCATTATATGATTTATAATTCGAACCTTCCCACCTGAAAAAGGGTGGTGCTAGGGATCTTGTATGTAAAGTGATTTTTGATAAAATCATGATTACGAGTACCACCCCTTTGAAGGTAAGAAGCTTAAAGTTAGTGTTGCACATTTCCCACTCAAAGTGAGTATCCTCTGTGAAAATGGCTGAAAACAGGTAATTAGTTGCCCTCCTGACCCTGTCTCACGCTTATTTCAGAAGTATGAATATTTTTGTCAAAATCTTTGATCTCTCATAACTCTTACAATTTTGAATTTCGGCAGAAAATTATTTACATGTTTTATACACAGTTTGTTGTGCTCTACAAGATGAAATCTTAATTTTTTGAAAAAACTCGAAAATGAAATACTTACATTACTTGAAAATTTTTAAGTGGCCACGAGTTAACAAGCTTCGATTTGGTCGAAATACAGCTTAAAGTTGTTTTGGCGTTAAAAGGAAAAAATGTAGAGGGTAAGTATGCGTTTTGAAATTCCTACTTTGGTAAAATAAGAGACACACTAATATAGATATTTGGTTTTGAAATTTAAAAATGCTCGTTTTGTGATCCTTCGATGACCCTCGATACGATCCATTACTCATACAAGTTTGAAAAAATTTAGTTGGGAATTGTAGTCGTGCTTCGAACATAGGTAATTTAGGTCGTTATCGTTGGGTTGGGATAAAGTTGGCGACCAAAAATTTTACCAGCAAGTTTTCAAACCGTGGGCACCAAATTCCACTAGATAGTTTAAAAATCGCAGTCAATGGTGTCGATTCATCCCTCCTTACCTGGCTATGCTGTTTTAGTTAAAAATCGTTTAATACCTATACCTACCTACGCACTTAGACGCAGTAATCTTTGATTGTTTACTTTGCGGGAAAAGGTTTTTCGGTACAAAGGCTAATTTAGAGAAGAGAAAAAAAGAAGACGACGAAAGAAGAAAAAATTCGATCGCTAATTGCTTAATTTTGTTATTTTAGCTCGACGAAATTACCAAGTTTATAAAATAATTTCGAGTAGAAGTTTTATTTCTTCTCTTGGTAATTATGTTTTTAGCAAATTAATTCATTGTTCTCGAACATTACTTTAATCAAGTTTACGAAAGTACTCGACGACGAGGTATTTTAATTAATTTTTAACTGCAGCTTAGAAAAGAAGTTTTTTTTTTTTTCACGAACGTTTCCTTTTATAGTAATAATCGCTTTAGAGTTAATTTTTGCGCCTTGAATTTTCTTTCATCGAGCCTATTACCACCAAAATTTAGTCCGTACCCTTAGTCCTTTGAAAAAAGTATTTTAAAGAAATTAATAATATTGTCGTAGAAGTAAGCTGCGTTGCAGAAGTACGAGAGTAGATATAGGTAAGGGAAAAGGTCGCCATTTCATTGTAAGTTGTATTTTTAAATTGGTAAATATTACTATATTGCTGCGTATAAATGAGTTATAAAATATTTTCGCCACAAATGGTCGTATTTTAAAGCTTAAAAGATTTAGCTCATTATCTAAGACCCCCGCTAAGAACGTAAAAAATGGGTTATGCCTTATGCTGTATAGGTACCGTTGGTTATATATTCTGTGTATTATCTTTATTTAGTGGTAATATCGACGATGACGTCACACGTGATTGAATCATTTTACCAATGAGGTTTATTCTGCATGTAGCTCGTGTACTGATTGCTTATTACGTGTGTAATGTGATGAAGGGGTTTGGAGTGCGAGAAATTTTTTTTTTTTTTTTTTTCAAATTCAGGGGTCGTCAACTTTATTAGTTGCGAAAAATGTGAAGAGGAAAAATTCAACGAGTATTTTATTTATTGACCGTACAGTCTGTATCTGTGTATATGCCTGAGATAATATTTTTATTTACGCGTAACCTCATCATTAAGTGTTACTTATGTTGTGGTATATACAAAGCAGGCTCACACATACGTGTGTAGACGTATTTACATGAAAGTAGGCCTACATATATAATATAATAGCGTAATAAGTGTTCAGTGAACCGTTGTATTTCACAACAATAATAATCACTATAGCCAATCGTTGTTTTTTTCATCTTTTTTCTATACGCTGCACAAGCATCACTAGTAATAAAATATAACAGTTTTCTCCCCTTTTTCCGAACACTCTATTTTTTCGCAACTTGAACAAAGAACGTTTGGCTATATGTGTACGTGCAGTAGTGTACAGTGTACACGTACACGTACACGTAGATAGGGTATATAAAAGAGGGATTTTTCAATAGTCCCTTTCTCTCCCTAATAGCTCGCTAACCGCAACGCAAAAGTTCGATTTTTCTAGCGTTAGACACTTCATTATTATCGCTTTAACGTAAATCAAATTTGAATAACTTTTGACACCGTCGTTTATCCAGGGTTTACATTAATTCGCCCGGACTACTCGTGAAATACCAGGCAAAAAAATAAATTAATTTGCTTCTCGAATCAACGCCAAGTTTTTAAAAAAACTTTTCCTGTCACGATAGAAAGGAAAGACAGAGATGGAGAGTAACAGAAAAAAAAAAAAAAGGAAGGAAAGAAAAAACTAATGTGTTATTATCTTAATCGAAAAATTCAATTTTATCGTAATCGAGTGTATATTGATGAAAGTGTCAATTCGTTCTGGAAAATTGGAAAAAAAATTTGCTGAAAAATAATTAAGTATCACGAGAAGGCGTTGATTTTTATTCCATTGGTATGCTTATTTCTACCTTCATTTAAAAACGTATTTTTCTCATCAACTTTGGTAGAGTTTGATGGTTTAACGGACCCAAGGAAGCTGAGGTTCGAACATAGTGAAGTAAAATAATGATGATAAATATTTATTTGTGATTGGCCAAGCTCAAAAATACATTCAAGTGGAAGTGGATGTAAAAACCCATTTTTTTTTTTTTACAATTTATATGGTTAGTTTTGTAGAAGTTTTGAGAAAAAAAAGAGAAAAAAGACCCATCGTCATGCGAGGAACAAATTCAAAAAACTTAAAAAAATGAGAAAACCTGACCAAAAAACCACATTTTTAGGGCTGCTGAAAAGTCAGGACCTGCAAAAGATACATCTAAGGCTCTTACTGAATGCGCATACAAAATTTCAGCTTTCTAGCTCATTTCGGTGGGGAGATACGGAAAGAACAGACCTTTAATTTAGGGTCAAAAAGGAGGAAAATCCCATATCTCCCCTCCTAATTAACGTAGGAGGTTGATTTTCTGATATACTATACAACATTTGATTCTCTATCAATTAGCTGAAAAATGGGAATTTTTTGTGTTTTTGACCATTCAGCACCCCCTCCCCCCAAATTGGGGCAAAACTGAATATTGACCTAAATTTATTTTTACTCCTATACATTTATCCGCTACCAAACTGAGCCGATTGACCGAATTGAATCGATTTTGGTCCGTATCAAACATAGTAAGTGATTTTAATGTCCGAAAAAAAAAATAAATATCTGACATGGCCAAAAATTGTTTTAATGGTCCTCTAGAGCTCCAAAATAATCTCGTTGGTATTACTTCCCCCCGAGCGCCGTTTGTCGATTCGATAAGAGTGTAATAGCCTAGCTGGTTTTCATTGACAACACAATATAAAAAAACCAGGCTACATATATTTTTTATGGAACAAAAGTGCATTTCTTGACCGTTTATGCTCAACTGCTGCGATTTTGAAAAAAGTTGAAATTTTATTATTCTCAATGAGAGCGAGTCGAATTTCTTAAAATGATGTAATAAAAATTTGAGCTTTCCAACTCAATTATTTGAATTTGCAAAACGTACTCAAAGGTCGATAATTTCTCAAAAATTATTAAAAAATGTAAAAATTTTTTTTTCTAATTTTTTTTTACAAAAATAGAATTACTGCTCATGTTTGCATCTAAAATTATCATTTTTGACAAATTTTCATAATTTTGAATTTTTTAAAGGGCTTTTAAACGTGTCACCTTTTGCGTTTTCTTTTACGATTACCTGAAAAACCATGAAAGAATGGATGTAGGATATCAATTATACGTGATTAAGGTCAATATTTCAATTTTATTTCCAATGGATAATTTTTCACGAGTGCCTAAAAATGTTTTTTTTTTTTTTTTTAAATTTTTATCTACTTCATTAACAAATTTTTTCCTGTAAATTCGTAGTGAAATGAGCCAGGTACACTTACCTTTGTTCATTTAAGGCCGTTTTTTACTTTTTTCAAGGGTTCTCGTTTAGTATTTGGGTAGAAAAAAATATAATACAAATGGCTCAAAAAAAGATAGCTGAATGAAAATATTGAGTCGTTTAGAATTTAAAAAAAAAGAATGAGATAGGTGAGGGGTTGAATAAAGAAAGAATAATGAACCTTCTGAACACGAATATGAAATCAGATTTTCAATTCAATCCCGTATAAGTACCTCATCCAGAAGGGAAGGTAGTATCAAAAGTCCAGCGAATATGGTTATATATAAAAATTTTTAGACACCCTCCTCTTTGGAATCGAGCGAATATCACGCTCAAATTAAAAATCTGATTTCATATTCGTCTTCAAAAGGTTTGATTCATGCGATAACGTCACCAATATCATGAACGTACTCAAGGTCCAAAAATGGTAAGGGGTGCTCCTACTGTCCAAAGGGCCTCTCATAAAGAAGATTTTGCTCATCGGCTATGATTTTCTACTCTTATAAGCTACAGTCACGCCGAATACGAAAATAAATGCAATAACAGCAGATTTTTCCATACAGTATAGCTCTGTTTAACACTTCCTATTACGAGTTTTTTCAAATTTTGACCATGGCCTTTATGAAATAAAATTTTTAAAAAAATGTATGCAATAAAGGGATCAAGTTCACATCTAAAAAGCATAGTTTCAGACCAAAACAGTATCCTTATTAAAAAAAATTAATAAAATTTTGAAAAGTCGTTTTGGGGTGAATTATGGGAATAGAGGAGTGTTGATTTTTTCAAGAATGCCTCTTGTACAAATATGCAATATACCAAAAAATTATGCAAAACGATCCACTAGCATTTTCAAAAAAAAATCATTAGCGTTTTTCAAAAAATGTGCACTCCTCGAAAAGCAGTAAGTTTGAGGGTTCAAAACTTTGGTCAGGTGTGTATCTCAATAGTAGGTATGCACCTGCCACCAAAGTATCATGTCAAAATTCCGTTGAGGCAAATTTGCCTATCAAAAGATTTCCTGGCATTTGTACAAGATTTCTACGGGAGCTGATTCAATATCTGGGAAGGTTTCACGCTGAACAACTTCACTTCTATTTATTTTTATCGTATTAGCCATTACTTCTGAGAAGAACGCATCTTTGAGCATTGTTCGAGTTTTTAAAAACGCCCAAACCTCAAGAAAATTGAAAAAAAATTTCTAAAAATTATACTCATTAAATTGCATACTTTGGTGAAAAAAAATTCATGTACTGTCCTAGGGTTAGAAGTTGCAGCAGTTCGAAGTTCTCTTTTGTCAATTTCTCCTTCTCAAAGGGGTAGAAAATTTTGGAAATTTCGTGTCAATAGACCCATCATCCCTCTAAACATTTGAATTAAAATCATGATTTTTTCTTAAGTATGCGTGAATATAGAATTTATTTTTTTTTAAAGCGTTTTTTCAATGTGATGAAAATTTTTTTATGCCTAAAATTTTTTTTAGAAATTTCCAATGATGTTTTGTGAAAGTTTTGAAAATCTGGGATCAAGAACAGTTCGCCATTGTTATCTGGAAATGCCCTTTCATAAAATTCCACTTTCCAAATTAGTTGAATACCTCGGCTTAACCTTTGACAACAAACTATGCTGGAATCAACACCAAACTCAAGTAAGACAAAACCGCTTTTCCAAAATAAATCTCCTAAAGAAATTAGCTCACACTAGTTACGGATCTGATAGACAAACCTTACTCAAATTATATAGGACTCTAATCCGCTCTACACTCGACTATGGCTCTTGTATCTACACCACTGCAAATTCTTCTGTTCTTGACAGGCTAAACACAATTCACAATACTAGTATCAGAATCGCTCTCGGAGCCTTTCGAACTAGACCCACAGTAAGCCTACTCTCCAAAGCATCAGAATCTCTATTGTATATTAGAAGATAACAAATAATCGCAAACTCCATTTTAAATGTTCTCTCTACACCTGATTTTCACAC
>FIZR01004572.1:0-24996 GCA_900060175.1 Ferrisia virgata
TTTTTTTTTTTTTTTTTTTTTTTTTTTCTTACAAGAAAAACGGTAAACAAACTATTTATTAGATATAAATGACTAATTTCTAACACGTTAAGGTCTCACCTTGATAATGTTCTACTGATGTGTTTTTCTTTTGTAAATTCTTTCTCTAGTTGTGGTTTTAAAATCCGGTATGATTTAAACGGGGTTTCATAATTTTAGCTTTCATAATAATGGTTTAGGTAGTTTGAAGAAAGTAAAAGTCTGTTAATTTAACGGTTTATTTAATTGAAAGGAAAAAAACCGAAAGTATTTTGAAGGGTGCAGCAAACAAGTGGAAGTTTTCGATTTTGAGGTTGTAGTTGTTGCAAAATGAAATATATCGTGGAAGTTTAGAGTTGAAGAGTTGTTTTTTTTGATGTTTCAAATAGTAAGAAATTGGTAATTTTTAATTATCGAAAAATTTAATTTGTAATTTTTTTTGCAATTTATTTCATTATTAGGCTGATTTTTATTCCATATGGTTAATGAAAACCAAACTATTACAGATTATCGAACTACAGTGAATGGATGGGGAGGGAGAGGATATCAACGAAATCTGTTTTTGGGTACTAGAAGATTTTTAGTGATATCAGTCAGATATTAAGTCCATTTTTTCTCCCCTAAACTAAAAATCATTTGCTCCTTTCAATACCGACCAAAATGGGTCAGATTCGGGTAGTAAGCTTGGATTGGCAGTTGATTTGATTTTTTTGAATGAGATTGACTTTACGTCAAAATTCAGTCGTGTCCAAATTCAGGATAGGAGGTGCTGAAGGGCTCTAAAATTGTATTACATAACCAAAAATCAGCCTCCCACGTGAAATTGATGTAAAGAAATGAGTGGGTTTCCTTTTTTAGACCTTGAAAAACAACTATTCGACACATATCTCCCATCCCAATTGAGTATTTGTGGTAAGAGGTGCTCCGAGGTCCCAAAACGAAGTCATAAAAGTTCGGTGTGACTTTTATACGATTTTATATCGTCACATATAGTAAATATACAATATTTCAAAACTCTCTCGTTGTTAAAAATGGTAGTTTGGTATTATTTTGAAAATTGTTGTTATTCTTGAAATTGACTTTCTTATAAAAATTGCAGTTTTTTTTATGTTAAAAGTGGGTCAGAACATTAGGAAACGAATGCTTTTTGACTAATTCAGACACGATGAATACGTATCCGGCATTTATTTTTCGTTCGAACCTCTTGTTTGCATTTTGACCCTTTACCCCCCCCCTCCCGTCACCCATATGTCCATGCTTACAGTTCTACAATGGTGTTTCGCAGTCAAAATGTTTATGGTGTAATCTGATATAAATTTAATGCTGAACAACTTTATTTCTATTAATTTTTTAACGTATTAGCCATTATTTCTGAGCAAAACGAATTTTTGAGCATTTTTTAAGTTTTTAAAAATGTCTCAACCCCCTAAAAATTGAAAAAATTGGAAAAAAATGATATTCGTCAAAACACACATACTTTAATTATGAGAAAAATTTCATGTAACCCCCCCCCCCTCACAGGGTCTACAGCTACAAATTTTCAAAGTTTTCTTTTATCAATTTCTCCCTTCCGAAGGGGTGGAAAATTTTGAAAAAATTCATGCCGATAGACCCATCATCCTTCTAAACATTTGAATTAAAATCATAATTTTTCCTCAAATGATGTGAATGCAAAATTGTTTTCCAAAAAGAAACGTTTTTTCGATATTCTAAGCGAGGAGGGTAAGGTTCCCCAAAACTTTTTTGACTCTGAAATTATTTTTAGAGATACCCAATGATGTTTGGTGAAAATTGGATATTTCGCTTGTTTTTATGCACGAATACCATTTGGTAAAGGTCGTAGATGTGCCTTATTGTGGGTTTAGCTGTTCACTGGTTTCGAACCTTTTTCATGAAAATTTTCATATCTCTTGAATTGATGCCTGTTTTTAAAATTATTTCACCGCAGTTTTCGTTCTTTCATTTACGTACAGTATCTTATTATGTCGATGTAATAAATTTAAAAAGGATTCTAATGGATGTTCATAATATCCAACACCCTTCAGAACTTTTAGCGCTAAAAAAAACCTAGAATGGTAACATTTAATGGTAAATTGTCTGTTCAATATTATGGGACATTTGATTCGGTACCGAATGAAGTATCCAGAAGTCAGAGATTGCATTTGGAAGGCCTGCGCAAACAACTCGCTGAAAATCTTTATCGATGGGAAATGAGTCTGCCTCTTCGATAGGGCCAAGGGGGAAGGTGCCCCCATTCAGCTTTTTGGCGCACATTTCTATTTTTTTTATTTTTGCTGCTAAGTGGTCATGAAGTCCAGTTACGGAGTATGGAAAAAATGTATTTTTAAACATTCTCTCTACTGACCCAAATTATTACAAAAATGTTCTAAACAAAATTCTAGGAGCGGTTATTTTGGTTCCGCCCCCCCCCCGGAATAACAAGACTACCGTACAAAGTGTGATGAAAAGAAGCCAAATCGTGGCCAAAATTTTTTCCCTCTGCAATATGTCACGGTGGTGTTTACTTATTGATTATTAGTAAAGGGTGTTTAACATTAACTTTGGAATTCGGAAAATTTTATTGAAAACAATCGCATCCAGTTTTCGAATTATTACCATCATTAGCAGTAGATTTGCATGAATTTGAGAATGCGGAGAATTTTTGGAATTCGGAAAATTTTATTGAAAACAATCGCATCCAGTTTTCGAATTATTACCATCATTAGGAGTAGATTTGCATGAATTTGGGAATGCGGAGAATTTTCGTGAAAACAGTGACAAGTTTACTATTATTAATTTTGACCCATTTATACAATCAATAATTTATTCGACACGTAATGATAAGGGAAACTTCTTTTCGCCTTTTGGACTCGTTTACCCTTAAATATTGGTATTTTATTACTTAAAAACTTTTTAATTAAAGATTTTTCTATTGACTAAAGCTCTTTACAGTAATTTTGAAAAAGCTATAAATACTCTAGAACGCAATTTCAATCTTCCTTTTCTTTCTTCTTTCTAAGATATCACTTAATTGATGGGTATAATTCAAAATATTACTCGTTTGCTTGCTGAAGTAAATATTTACCTATCTCATTTTATTTAGAATTTTCACAAGTTTTAGCAATAAACGAGGTAAATAACTCATACATCATTAGAAAAAAAAGTTCAAAATTGAATAAACATCTGGTTAGTTATCTATTTAGCCCGCAATAAAATGCAAGGTTGCACTTAATGGTCGATTACAATTTCAAGGTTTAGTACTCAAAACTGATATTACTTTAACTCTGTAGATAGTACTTACATATTTCGTTCTAGCTTCACGTAACACCTTTGATCAGAAATTTTTTCATTCTAATGCTAATGGAATTTTTAAAGAAATTATTTCAAACTAAAATTTTGAGCTGTCCTATTGCTCCCAAAATATTAGAAGAATTGATACCAGATAGAAAAAAATTATCTTTAAGCGAGCTAAAAATGTTCAAAAATATATTTCGTGAAGAATAAAGAAGGAAAAAATGATGTTGATAAAAAATTTTTCAAATTTATATTGAAAAGTGATGGAAATATTCGAAAGCTCTGAAATTGCTGGAGTTATTCTGCTGAAAAAAAAAAAAAAAAAAGGAAGGTGTTTGCCAAGGTAGGAATATTGAAAACAATCTCATTTTTAGGAATTTCACAAGCAAACTAAGATTATAAAAATTGAAAAAAAAATCATTTATCAGAAACTAACGATTAAAAGGGAAAAAAATTTCAAATGACATTTAAGGTCAACTGTTCGATAAAGTATCAATCTTAGTAGCTACACAATGATCACCTCACCCTTATAATTTTCTTTATTTCACTTATCTATTAATATAATACGATCTCTTCATTACATAAAATACGAGTATAATATTTAAAAATCTGCTGAGTCTGAGAATCAAAATTTTCGAAAAACTCACCTGATTAAAAACTATGTGTCAAGTTGGTCCCGTATCCAGCATAATATTTTTGCATAAATGCTTTACAAACACGTCAACTCGACCGCATAAATGATAACAACATAAAAAACGCACAATATTGCCGACACATTTATTCCAAAATAGGAAGGGGAAAAAAATTGATAGATAGAAAAAAAACCAACGTAATAAAACCAATAAAAATGGGAGAAAAAACTAACGAAAAAAAAATCCACTCCAAAGTACGTAATTAATTGAAGAAGAAAAACGAAAAACGCCGACACCATGCAATAAAGATTTTGCACCGTTAACGGCAACTGCGAGACCAGAACTGAACCATTTTCTCGACCGATGGAAGACTGGTATTGAAGAAAGCCTCTGAAGAGTGAACGTAGCGCTCCTAATGGTATCAATAAGAACTGCAAGATGTACTTGACATAATAATGTTATACTTGATGAAGGAATTAAAATTTCGTACAATCTTTTATAAAAAAATAAGTATTCGTGTCTCTGAGGTACCGTATTTGTGTACTGTAAAGGTAAAGTACAGCACAGTACACCGACTGTGCTCAAATGAACGTGAAAGTTCGTAGCGTGTGGCGCGAGCGACGCGACGTCTGCTCAAATGTCGACGATAATTATCTCTAGGTGGTCTTTTCTTATACACCTATACCTATACTCGTATTATTCAATATCCGCATCTTCGGATTGTCTCGATTAACGTAATCGAAGTGTTAATTTATTCAAGAAAATTACGCCGACTGAGATAATTAATTATTTCGTCGGGAAAAAGTGAGACTGACGTAAAACACCGCACCGGTAAATATTTTATCGAAAATTAATCAAAAATGTTATTATTATTTTTTTTTTTAAATATCACTCGTCAGTTATGTTTTCCAGACGCATTCAATATTTTTGTCTGATTCGACAGAGCAGACGGAGTCAGACAAAAGTGAGATCAAAATAACGTAGGTTGGTATCTATCTGCAGAAAATTGATTTTATTCTCTTTTTCACTTTTTACTACCGACGAGGCGGTTTAAAAAGCATTCATTTTTGACACCTGTCAATAATGTCTGGGAAGAATCCATAATACTCCATTGCTTTTTCATTGCTCTGCTGCGTGCTTGAAAATTTCCTCTGAAATTGGTTTGGTAGATAGCTTAGAGCATATCGAAAATCTTGAAGTGAAAAATTTTTTCCTGCAGGCTACAGAAGGCCTGAAAAAATGATGTCCCCACGTATTTAATTTTTCAATTTTAATTTTTCTCGGAGGCTCCAAATCAACTAGAAAATGAAACAGATCAGTTCACGAGCTCAATTATAATGACCATTGTTAGAATGGAAGATAATGGGAGAGGAGTGAGGCGAAAAAAGGTTGAGAATTAAACCAGTCCATCATAAAAGATCAGAGTTAACGTATCGTGTTTCAAACACCAATCTCTTTGTGGTATTGGATTAAGATGAAGTTGAATTTTCGACCTTCTTCGCCTTGTATTCTCAATTAATTCATTTTTTAAAACACGAAAGAAATTATTAATATTGATTCTCGCCAAAGAATCAGTAGAGTAAAAGGGAGGAGGTGAAGCAGAAACTACACTTTTCCGATTTTTCGTGCTCGAAAATTCGTCTCTACATTCAAAAAAAAGGTATAATTCTGAAATTATCGAGTTTAAAAATACGTTTGAATACCAATTTGTCGATCTCTAACATACAAAATTTTGAAAAAGTTTTGCCCTCCCTCGCTTTGCTCCGGCTATTTTTTTCGTCATTTTCAAGAAAAATGTTCAGTAACCCCCCTCCCCCACTCATCTCCCACTGCCAGGTAAACTTGAGAAATCATTTTAAAACACTGAATTGTGAAATTTTGCTTCAATAAAACCAATATTATCAACTTTTATTAAGTAATGAGATTGGTAAAGCTGCTATGTAAAACTGTTCAACTACGTATTTGAACCTAAATCTACTCGTCTAAGTTGAAAAAAATTTTGGGACGAAATCCAAAAATTTATGGCGAATGAAAATTTCGAGGGTGTAGTGACCAGCTGTTTAGATTGGCAGTGAGTGAGGGAGGCCTTTACCCAAAAATTTGTCTCCTGTGTATTGGAATTTATTTCCAATTATTTGCATAACTTTTGTTTTTAAAATTTAACATAGGGTCATGGGTGCTCAGGCTGCTCACTGCTCAACTCCTCGATTACCTCTCCTCATTTTTTTGCAATAGTTGCAATTTATGTTTTTTTTTTCTCTGATCCAATACTGCGCTAGCAAGGATGTGATGTAAAATTGATTTGACAATGAATGAAAAAAAGAAGAATAGTTCAAATGAGAATTCGCCTAAAAATTCGTTTTTAGGAGGTTCAATTCGTACAAAAACTATACCAATGCCAGTAATTCAACATTTCATCAAAACGACCTATGGAGAGGAGGGTGGACAATTAGGGAGCTGAGTACCACTAATCCTAATTTTCTGTAAATTTCAGATTGGAATAATTTTATAAAAATCGTCGTAGTTTCTAACCTCGCAAATCGACGTTGCAGTTCAAAGTGTGAGTCTTTTTTGAAAAAAAAATAAGATTTTTCTTTCACATCAGCTCCTCCCTCTCTCGGTTACGGGTTTAACAAACTAAACTTTTTTTTGAGCATTCTCAAGTCACCACTCAACAAATACTCGAGTGAGTTGAGTGAGATTTGAATAATTTTTTTTCGTGCCGCTCATGAAAAATAATCTTTTATACGTAGGCCCGTGAACACCGTATTTTCCACGAGACCGTCGTGGAAAATGTAACGTATCCGCGCGGACTCGATACGACGTGTGGTTAGTTTTTAATATTTTCGAAATTTTTATGGTATATTTAACAGTGACGTGACTAGGAATTTTCCGACCTGTAAATTTCTTCCACGCCGCTCTTTTAACTCACGAGAAACCGTCTCACACGACCTCCCTCTCCCCTACCCTCTCCAGAAAAATTCATCAACAGTATTCAAGATGTGAGAATAGCAAAAAAATAAATAGCTCCTGGGCGAATCATGAATCAAGAATTTCAGTCAAATCGCAAAAATTATTTTTCCATCCGTTTTCTTCCTCTTCCATTTGACAAAATTTAGTCACCGCTGAAATGACTTACATAGTGATTATTTTTTTCGTGAAATGTGTGCGATAAAAAAAATTCTGTTTCTCGGAGCTCATATTTTATAAACAAAGTGAGTAAAATTTATAAATTGCTCGAGCAAAAGAAAGGCGAAATTTGGAAAAAATAAGATTTTTAAACGATTAAAATTCATGAGGAGGCCCTGACTGGCTACATTCTTCAAGATTCATTGTGCTCTGACACTGAATTAGATACTTTTTCGAGACTTTTGAACAATTCTGAGCGAACTGCTCATTTCAGTTAATTTGTTTCACCTGTTTGATTTTCCTTTCAATCATTTTGTAATCGTAATTACGTTTAAATTATTTTTTAGCCTGATTTTCTATGTCATATTGTCAATGACCACCAGCTTGTTACAGTCTATCGACCAACAGCGGATGAGGGAGGGAATATCAACAAAATGGGTTTTGGGGTCCTTGGAGACCATTAAGACGATTTTTAGCCATGGCCGAAAGTTTTTTTTATTTTTACTTTATTAACATCGAAAGATGTTTAATAGTGCATTCTGGAAGAATCGCCAACATTTGACCGTCAACAGTTGACCGTCATCGTTGGATGATAATAGTGGACTGTCAACAGTTTGATGTCACCATTGGACTGAAATCAGTGGACAGATTTTTATCGCCTGGAATAACATCAGTGGACTTATGTTATGAAGGATTGATTTTATGATTTTAAGTTGAAATATTGAGAAAAATGAGAGATGTGACATCAGTGAACTTATTTAATGAAGGATTGATTTTGTGATTTTAAGTTGAAATGTTGAGGAAAATTAGAAATGTTTGAAGTCAACTCGTCAAAACAGTGGACCTTGACCTTATATCGATTTTATGATTTTTAGATGAAATGTCGTCATCTGTTGACCCCCCAACAGCTGAGCTTGACCCTGAATTGATTTTAAGATTTCAAATTGAAATGTCAAGAAAAATTAATTGACCTTAACCCGTGTTGATTTTACGATTCTAAATTGAAATGTTGAAGAAAATTCTCAGTTTGGCGGTGAATTAGATATATATGAGTGGGGATGAACTTGAGTCAAAATTCAATCATGACCTAATTTGGGGGAAGGGATGCTGAAGGGTGAGAAACGCAAAAATTGTCTCTTTTTAAACTAATCGATAGAAAATCAAAAATTGTGAAACATATCCAAAAATCAACTTCCAAAGTCGATTAGGAGGGGAGATATGGGGGCTTTCCCATTTTTTGACCTTGAAAAGGGATGTTCCTTTCCTATCTCTCCACCGAATTGAGCTAGAAAGTTGCAATTTGGTATGTACATTTAGTTGAGGCCCTAGATGTGTCTTTTGGCAGTTCCGACCTGTCAGCTCCATTGCAGCCCCTTACAACCCCAAGAAAGTGGTTTTTTGAATTTGTTCCTCATATAACACTTTTCCAAATAGAGCTAGGAACTTGAAATTAGGCATGTAGATTTAGTGGGCACCCTAATGTGCTGTTTGGACGTCTTGACTTCCAGCCCCATTTCGCCCCTTCGCAGCTCCAAAAATGTGGTTTTTGGTCGTTTTTTCTTATTTTTGAAGTTTTTCCCTCCCATAACTCTCCTCCTAATTGAGTCAAGAACTTGAAATTAGCTATGTAAATTTAGCAGGTATCTTTGATGTGCCTTTTGGGGGTTTCGACTTTTTAGCCCCATTGAACCCTTCCTACCCGCGATAATTTTTTCAATTTTCATGATTGTAATATGTCACGAAAATCAAGCAAGCATCGCAAGTATTTTTTTTTATTTCGGACTTCCCAAAAGCTTCAATAATACTAACTGAAAAAATTTTCATAACCCTGTTTAGGCGTGCTTTTTGGATAAAAATAAATCAAACGGAAGTTGATTGCGAAAAAAGTACCGAAGTACTTTGATAGGTATATTGTTGTTGCATGCACAATATAGTCAGTCATAACTTAGCCTAAGCATTTTAAAAATAACCCCAGAAACGGTTGAAAAATTACGTTCACGTGTTTAATGTGCATGTCAATAAAGAGAAAAAATTAATCCGACGTATTTTTTTCTTCAGTCACCAATGTGCTTAAACGGTAACTGCGTATGTGAGTATGCGAAAAGCTAAGGGGAACGATAGTTTAAAAGCCACACCTGTATTATTTCGTAATAAAACCAGTCATTGACTATTTTTTTTTTCCAACTGATAAGCGTAGTCCTGATGTATATAAATACAAATACACTTGTAAACATACACAAACACGTATTAATTGCTTTTATCAACTTATCGATTAAGTTCGACGTTCGCGTACTGGATCATGTAGATCTGTAGAGGTATAAGTAGTAAGTGTAATGTAAATGCGAGGACGACGTTTAAGGTTTAATGCCTCGCAAGTGGTTTTCTAATGTAGGTAGATAGTTTAAGCTTCCGACGACGACGACCACGTCGTATGTACGAGAGACTCTCGCATCAAATGTGCAGAAAAAAAAATCTCACTAGTGGCAAATTTTAGGCCAAAACCTTTAAGCCGTCTGTCAGGTTGTTTTCTTTGCGTTGCAGGCTGCGAACCTTCGCGAGTTGACGAGTAGGTACTGCTAATTTGTATTCCACGCTCATAGCGTAATAAAAGTAACTTGGCGTATTTTAATAGGAAATCTATCTCGAACGGTAGTAAAGTTACGAAAGATTTTCTCGCTGAAATTTCTGCGCGATGGTGAATACGATTATACGACCAGAACAATGACCGACTTAGCAACAATTGGTATTCTTGTACTTGGACTTCGTCTTCGTGTGTGTGTGTGTATGTGGAATGAATGGACAGACGATGCGACCGACCGATCGATAGACGTATCGTCGTCGCGATAATTTCTTTGGCCGCGACATGGACATGGACTTGGACATGGTCGCAGATACGCTACCTATACAATATATATGCGTTACATACACCTCTACGACCGATGAGTACAGCAGCGATTCGAAAACTATAGATACGTACGAGTCCAATATAGCATGTACTTGGTACTTGGTCTTTTTTGCAGCATCCGAGACCGAGAGGTGACATCCAAAAAAGAAAATCTCCTTTCAGGCATAAATACTCTATACGCTATAATGTTTGCGCACGTTTTCTATGTACTCGAGCATATTTACATTAGGTGAATAGGTCAAATCGTGTATCGATTAATTGATACATTATCGACGAATCAAGTCTAAAGCGATGGCGCACTTGATCTCGCTTATTCGAGTGTGCACCGTGTACCCTGTTAAATCTCACATTTATCAAAAAATACTACACAAGACGAGGTTATTATTTAAATTTTGCACATCGCCTGCAACCAAATCGCATCACGCTTGTTTTCGGTCCACAGCTCGTAGTATGCATATTGTAGGTACGTCCACCTATACCTATCTAGTCAGTATAGGTCTAGGTAGAGAGATACTCGTACTTGGAAATCGTAGTATTCTGTCTACAAAGTACTCGTAATACCTGTGTTTTCCCGCATCCATGCTAATCATGCGGCGGTGTTTTTTTCCTTCTTCAAACGAATCAACCTTCCAGCATATATCATTCGTCGAGGAAAGTTGCCAAGAAATCAGCGTGTACACGAATCAATGGAAAAATCGACGTCTTCATTGAATACCTAACTTAACTATACACCTATATGTATAGGTTTAGGTACGTACGTTTCGTCTTGGCGATTTTTTTTTTTGATAATAAGAAACGAGAACGTGATGCGTCTGCGTACTGTACACGTCTTCCTTTCCATAAATCTCTCCGCGTTATCAATATTTTTACTTTTATGTTTATAAATGTAAATACTACCTTTTATTCATGCGTAACAAAAAAAAAAGCATCGCTTTACGATGCTTTTTCAGCCTGATTTTCGTGATATATTACAATCATAAGAATTTAAAAAAAACATCGCTTTTCGATGATTTTTTCCTAATCAGCATTGAGAATAGTAAGGGTTCAATAGGGCTGAAAAGTCAAAACCCCCAAAAGGCACATCTCGGGTACTTACCAATTGTACATACCTAATTTCAACTTCCTAGCCCAATTTGAAGAGGAAAACAAAAAATGAGAAAACCTGACTAAAAAATCACATTTTCGGGGCTGTTAAGGGGTGCCGTGGAGCGGTAAAGTTAGAACTCCCAAAAGGTACGTGTAGGGCTTCTGCTGAATGTACATACAAAATTTCAACTTCGCAGTTCAATTTGGTGGGGAGATAGGGGAGGGTGGTGTGGAGTCACTCCAGGCGATCAGTGGATGCATGTCGATTGACTTGGAAATCAAATGGCGAAGGAAGTATGCGGCCATCTTACACGGCGAACTGAGTGAGCAGTGCTGGAGTAAGGCAGTCGAGTTATGGCAGGAAAGGTGGGAGGCGTCAGGGGCCGTAAAGATCAGAAGGTTCATTCCGGATATATCCGAAGACAACTGGAGCAAGGCCTGGCTTTGTCAACGTACAGTACCCAACTATTGACCGAACACAGGAATATAGGTTAGTACCTGTAGGGAACATCCAAAGAAGAAACCCTCGCCTAACTGTCTCAGATGTGCAAATGATGACGCTGGATTAGTTGAGGACAGTCCGCATATTATACTCGGCTGCCCCGATGAAACCAGGAAGAAAGCCAGGAACACCCTGAGAGCCAACCTGCAACTCGCCGAAGAGTGTCCGTCTCTTCTACCAGATTTGCTCCTGTATGGGGGCAGGCCCTTCGCGATCTTCGCCAAAGATGCATTGATCGAGAAGAAGTAACGGCCTACGCGTAAGCGGGGTCGATCTTTCAAGTATCCGAATGCAGTCAAAGCGCTAGCTAATAGTGAGATCGGTCCTATAGACAGGGACATGGTCCCCATAGGTATACTAGCCAGATCAATGCAGCCTAAATATCGAACATAACCACTCAGTTTCCTCTCTCGACTCTTAATACACCCGACTATGACATAAATACCCGATTTTTGACGCGAAAAAGAGTTCAACTAGTGATTTTGGCAAAGTTTGTAAAGATCGATTATTGTTAAAGAAGATCCCAAAAATTTTAGTTAAAGTAATTATAAGACCTGAATATAAGATTGTAAATCGAAGAGACTTAAAATTAAGAATGCGATGATCCATGCGAAGCGATGAAGTGTAAAACTAGGAGCGCTTCGTATAGTGAGCGAAAAAAAGTAGGGGCGGTACCGCCCCTTTATCAAGGTCAAAAAGAGGTGAAAACCACCATATCTCCCTTCCCAACCCACTTAGGAGGTTGATTTTTAAATATGTTATACAACTTTTAATTCTTCATCAATTGGCTTAAAAAGGGGCAATTTTTGCGTTTTCGCCCCCTCAGCATCCTCTCTCCCAAAATGGGGAAAACTGAATTTTATCCCAAAGTCATCCTCACTGATGTACATATAATCGGCTGTTAAACTGAGTCGGTTGACTGAATTAGAGTGATTTTTATCAGTATTGAGCAAAGTAAATAATTTTAATGCTCGGGAAAAAAAATAATAAAAAAGTGAAAAACTAAAAATAAATATCTGACATGGCCAAACATTGTCTTAGTGGTCTAAGACCCCCAAAATGGATTTTGTTGATATTACCCCACCTCCAACTGCCATTGGTCAATAGACTCCATTTTTAACAACATATTTCAAAATTCTTGAAAAATAATTTTTGGTATTTTTAGCTTAATTTTCTATATCATACTGTCAATGAAAACCAGACTATAACAGTCTATCAACCAACGGCGGTTGGGGGGGAGGGGACAGACAAAATCCGTCTTGCTGTCCTAGCAGGTCATTAAGACAATTTTTGGCCATGTCAAATATTTATTTTTATTTATTTATTCAGTTTTTTTCCGAACATCAAAATCATATCAATTCGGTCATTCGGCTCAGTTTGGGGGCGAATTAGAAATATATGAGTGGGGATGACCTTGGGTCATAATTCAGTTTTTCCCCATTTTGAGAGAGGAGGTGTTGAGGAGCCAAAACCTCAAAAATTTTCGTTTTTGAGTCAATCGATAAAAAATCTAAAGTTGTATAAAATATCCAAAAATGAACTTCATAGGTCAATTAGGAGGGGAGATATGAGGGGTTTCCCCCATTTTTGACTTTGAAAAAGGGCTGATCCTTCCCTATCTCCCCACCAAAATGAGCGAAGAAGTTTAAATTTTGTATGTATATTTAGTAGGGAACCTAAATGTACCTTATGGAGGTCCCAACTTTTCAGCTCCATTGCACCCCTTCACCACCCCAGAAATATGGTTTTTTGATCTCATTTTTTGAGTTTTTTTAGTTTGTTCCTCACATAATTCTACTCCAAATAGAGCTAGGAAGCTGAAATTTGGTATGTACATTTAGTAGGGTCTTTAAATGTACTTTTTGGGAGATTTTGACTTTTTAGTCCCTTTGAACCCTTCCTATTCTCAATGTTGATTAGGAAAAAAGCTACGCGTTGCTTTTGGGGTCGTAGAAGACCATGAAGACAATTTTTTGCCTTGTCAGATATTTATTTTTATTTTTTTATTTTTTTCCCCGAACATTAAAATCATTTATTTTGCTTGATACTGACAAAAATCGCACCAATTTAGTTAATCGGCTCAGTTTGGTAGTGGATTAGATTTATGTAAATAGAGATGACCTTGGGTCAAAATTCAGTTTTGCCTCGTTTTGAGGGAGGAAGTGCTGAGGGGCCAAAAACACAAAAATTGTTCCTTTTTGAGTCCATTGATAGAGAATCAAAAATTGTAAAACATTCAAAAATCAATCTCTTGGGTCAATTAGGAGGGGAGGTGAAATTTTGTATGTACATTTAGTAGAAACTTTTCCTTCGATTTTTAAACAATCTTTTTTTGAAAATACATGAATATGCTCAGGATTCACACATTTTATATGACCTTATAAAAGAGGTTCACATTCAAAAATCTTCTTAAATTATATTTTTGAGTATAACTAGTCACAATAAAACTTATTTTTAATAAAATGTTTTTATTTTTTAAGATTTTTCTTCAAATTTTGAACCGTTGTAGAGCCGGATTGAAATTTCTACAAGGGATACAAGGCTGAAATTTTTACCACGTTCATGTGGCCGCGCTCCTCAAATATTCTGCCTTATTACATTTCAATATTCGAACAAAATTCAAACCCCCCCCCCCTTTAAACAGAAGCACCCTTTGTATGTACGTATTTTTGTTCATATCAAAGCTATTCAGTGTTGAATAGTAGCTTTTTTAATATTCGTAAAAATTACGTTTTACGTACTTTTTACGTTATCTGGTAGTGACCTAACAATACGTAAAGATGTCCCAAGAATTTATAAGCTGTTAAACACCTACTAACTTGCAATAGCTAATCATCTCCAATTCTCCGATCTGGAAAATATCCAGTTACGTTAACAACTAGTTGCGAATATTTTAATCTAAATCTACCTACTCTTGTTATCAATCATCTTGTGAAGGAATTTTCAAAAAGTCCACACATAAGTAGTGTACTTATTACCTATACTTTATCTACATAGAACTCACGTAGTATACCTGTTGAATACAATACGACGCCGCAATATCTCAGTTACTCGTACATATAAAATGAGAACTTAAACAAATATCCTAATTCTAATAATATCGAACAAATCGGATGCATCTGTAGTTTATTTAATCGATTAACCGCTATGCGAACCAGCATTGTAAACACAACAATCCTGCAACGTTTAAAAACTTTCGAATATTGACCACTTTAACACGATCTGATCAACTGTTGGTTTAAAGGGGTAGGGGAGGGGAATACACACTGCACTAAAAAAAAACAAAACAAAACAAAACAAAACAAACCAAACCAAACCAAACCGATAAATCGTATCAGCTTGACAAGATTACATTGTAAATCTTACCATAGTAGATACTGATCAGCATCTAAAATTTTCGCACGATTAAACACCATCGCGGAGCATCAAATTAGTCGTCATTTAAAAAAGGAAAAGTGAAACGTTGACTTGGAAATTTCAACGTTGCGTCGTCGTATCGGTCCGCTGTTAGATCGTCTATAGGTATAGGATAACTCAACGTACTGTAAGTTATATCTACCTAGCTAGTTGCTATATAGTGGCCACAAAGCTATGGAAAAAAGTCGAATTAAAATATATGACATTGTAAGTTTTATAAAACAAGAAAGCAAATTGTTCACTAAAATGATACCGCGAATAAGAATCATAGAATTAGCGTCAGTGCGAGAAATTGTTATTAGAATGTTGCGGCCGGATAGGTAGTTATCAAGAAGTATAATATGTAGTGATAACCGGATATAATCAACGCGCCAAACTAGTTTTTTTTTTTTTTTTTTTTTCATAACATTTGTATTTGTATACTATATACGTTGGAGATAATTTTTTTTTTTTACGTAAATTCTGTATTTGTGATTTCATCCAAAAATAATAAAACCGTGAGACAATATATTTCCTTATAATTTCACTGTTACTGGATTATACCTAGATACCTCCTTATAAGCGTTCTCAATGAAAGTACTAGTATAATATCTATACCTATAGGTTATGAAGGTATAAAGTAAAATAAAATACCTTGACCAATAACACCGTACCTATTATAATACTTACAATTTCACCAACAACACGCGGTGCACCTGTTAGTACTACAAAAATATAACGACCAAAAATTCTACGTAGTATAACCAAGTCAAGCTTGGATTTCACTAATTATTACCAATCGAGGATATTGTACGATATAAAAAAAGTCTATAAGTCTATACCTTACTAATACCGTAGCTAGGTAAATGAAATCAGATTAAGTACCTATATTATTTTTTATTGTTACGAGTAAAATTCTTCTACAATTTAATTGCTGTAGGTAATACCGTACAGTACGATGCTCTAATTGAGAAACAGGTGTAAGAGCGTCTCTAATTAACGTACCTATACATACTTTCGCAAGTTTTTATCGAATATTTTCATCGTAGTTGATACCTAGCTATATAAATGTCACTATTCTATAATCGAATAAATTTCGTTTATTAGCCATCTACCAACTACATATTTTCATAGCATTGATTTTAAATGTTTACCGAGAATACTCTTAGTCCAGTCATTCTGGGTAA
This sequence comes from Ferrisia virgata, assembly GCA_900060175.1. Taxonomy (NCBI): domain Eukaryota; kingdom Metazoa; phylum Arthropoda; class Insecta; order Hemiptera; family Pseudococcidae; genus Ferrisia; species Ferrisia virgata. The sequence continues at coordinate 16,150 of FIZR01004572.1, forward strand.
TAGTATGGAAAAAATTCCGGTCAAAGATTTTTTTCATGGAATATGTGCGGTAGACGTCCACAAACAACGTATTAAAAGTCCACATCGATAGAGGTAGAACGCGATCCGCATCGTGGTCGTTAGCACCTAAAAAATCAATTTTTTCGCTACATATCCGTAAATACCAGTTTTAACGTGACAAAAGTTGCATAAGAATTTGAAGTAGACTATGTTCTCTACAATTTTGCTTTCATAAATTTTTTCGTTGGTATAATAGAAGCGGCGAGGGTAAGCCCTCAAAAAGGCTGTTTTTCAGGTCACTGTATAAATTGCGATAAAATGTGACGAAATTTCACGTCATGAATCGTACCACTCTTAGATGGTAATTTCCCTCGGAAATATCAATTATCCTCATCTATACTACCCCTTCAACCCCTCCCCCTATACATACGTCTTTTTTTTCAGTATTTTCCCCTTTGAAACCAAACAATGCAGGTTGAATTAAGCGATTAGAAATACTGAAATACTGAAATACCAAGTTTTCATACAGGTCGCACTCCCTTCTCTCAAGTCTCTCCTTCTCCCCCCCCCCGCAAAAGTACGAATTTTGGTAAATATTATGACGAGGAATATCAATTTTTCTTGTATACTACAGATAGAACTCTACAATAAACAACTGCTATTATTCCATGTGCTTTGTTTTTTCTAAGAAAAATAAGTATCATATCTAACACAAGAAAAAGCATCGCTTTACAATGCTTTTTCAGTCTGATTTTCATGATATATTACAATTATGAGAATTGAAAGAAACGCATCACTCCACAATGCGATGTTTTTTTTCTAATCACTATTAAGGGTAGGAAGGGTTCAGTAAAACTAAAAAATCGAAACCCCGAAAAGGCACATTTAGTACCTACACTAAATCTATATACCAAATTTCAATTTCCTATCTTCACTTGAAGGGAAGTTATGCGAGGTACAAACTCAAAAATAAGAAAAGACTACTTTCGAGGCTATGAGGGGATATGATGGGGTTGAAAAGTCGAGACGCCCAAAAAGCACATGTAGAACCCCTACTACATGCAAACTGAAATATCTAAAAATTTTGAAAATATAACTTTTTTCAATTTTCAAACTTTGAAAAATTGCTGCTCTGCAAATTTTGGACTTTTTGGACTGAAAACACTTCTGTTCGCTCACATGTAGTCCTGACCATGGCTCTATGGTCATAACGCCATACCGACTATATGGGCCCTTTGCTAGCGGAACGCCTTGTATACTAAATTTCAACTTCTTAGCTGAATTTGGACGGGAGTTATGCGAGTAACAAACTCAAAAATTAAAAAAAAAACTATCAAAAAACCACCTTTTTGGAGCTGTGAGGTGATGCAATGGAGCTGAAAAGTCGAGATCCCCAAAAAGCGCATCTAAAGCGCCTACTAAATGTACATACTAAAATTCAACTTCTTAGCTCAATTTGGAGGGGAGGTAGGAGAGGAATAGGTCTTTTTCAAGGTCAAAAAAGGGGAAACCTTCAATATCTGCTCTCTTAATTAACCTAGAAAGCTAATTTTTTAACATGTTATACAACTCTTTAAATAGAAACAATTTTTGCGTTTTTGGCCCCTCAACGCTCCCTCCTCCAAATTTGAGCATATCTGAATTTTGATACAAAATCACCCCTACTCATATATATGTGATTTGCCGCCAAACTGAGCCGATTAACCGAATTGGAGCGATTTTGATCTGTATCGAGCGAAGTAAATAATTTTAGCGTTCGGGAAAAAAAAATAAATAAGATATCTGACATGGCCAAAAATGGCCTTAGTGGTATTCCCGGACCCCATAATGGATTTTGTTGATATTCCCCTCTTTATTAACCGTAGGCTGATAGATTGTAATAGCCTGGTTTTCATTGACACTATGTCATTGAGAATCAGGCTAAAAAGTATGAACACGTTGGTCATGATGAATTCAGTATTCATCTGGAGCTCGTACAAGACAGACGTCTCTTGCTCCTTTACAAAAAAGTTATAGTATATGAGCACATTTATGTACCACACTTCCAACTGCCTTACCTCTCACCCTGTCACGTAATCCCCAGCACCTCAACTGCATATCTTACTTTCCTATCCTTCTCACAGCCTCTACCTCCACACCAAACAACCCCCACTCTAATACATTTACCCACGCCCACTCACTCTTACCCTACCCCCTTCTACCCTTCCCTGCATTTCTCCGCCTTCATCTTCTTTTTGCAGAATTTTAGTTCTGTCACCTTTCTCCCTCCTCCCCCCTCCTTCGTCTAACTAGACAAATACATGGTGATCACTACTGCTACTACTACTCAACAAAAAATACCTTACATACCTAAGAGTGACCCTTCTTAGATTACATTTTATCAAGTAGTAGAATACCAAGTACTTGTCTACATTGAGGATAGTGGGGGGAAGGGAGAGGGGAGATGGAACTGGGGGTGTACGATGGGTACAAAAACTTGGTATTTTAGTAATTTTTAACTACATAATTCAACTCAAAAACGACGTTTGTGTGGGGAGGAGGAAAGGGTGAAGGGATAGTATGGATGAGGAAAATTACAATGCATACATAGTACGATTCATAACGTGAAATTTCGTTACATTTTATCGCACTTAATACTGTGATCTGAAAAACACCCTTTTTGGAAGGCTCACCCCCGTCGCCCCTATCATACTTACGAAAAAATTTATAGGAGCAAAGTTGTAGGAAACTGAGTCTACTTCAAATTTGTATATAACTTTTGTCACGTTAAAACTGGTATTTACGGAGGTATAGCGAAAAAATTAATTTTTGGGAGCAGTCATAACCCCCCTTGTGGATTGCGCTCTATCTCTATCTATTAGGACTTTTAGTATGTTGTTTGTGGACGTCTAATGGACATATTCCATGAAAAAAAATCTTTGACTGGAATTTTTTCTGTGCTAGGGCTTTTTTTTTACGTGGAATGACTGAACTATCTTCTGAAAAAAAAAAACGAAGAGAACAGAATTTCAATGAATCGCTCACTCTCTATCTATGTGCCAGAGCTTTCTCGGTAATTTTTTCTCTCGTTATCGTTATTATTATCGTTAAAAATATGGTATAAATCGTTTTTCTCTACGTACACCTTCCTGACAGATTCTTAAATGCTATAGCTACATGTAAAGCTATATGGTATGGTGCGTCTGTGACTGGATACTGTAGGTACCTACTACCTACAAGTACATTCACACATATCTATTAAATATTTTTTCAATTAATCATCACGTCGTCGTCGTCGTCGTCGTCTTCGTCGGCGAGGATAAAGTTGGAAACCCGAACAATGCTTCAAACTGGTTGGAAGAAAAGAAAAAATTTAATGCATTGCGACTAGTTTTAAATTGATAGGTATCGATAGGAGTTGATTTTTAATTTTTTCGCGAGAATTCGAATCAAGCTTTAAGATTGCTAAAGCCTCCTCCTAATACGCCTACGTTTTAAAATATGCGCGTACTTGTACTTGAAAATAATTACACTTACGAGTTGATAGAGGGCATTGCCTCGGCTGTCCCTTTATTGCATCTTGAACTGCATTACTCTGTCGTATTGCTTATTACTGTACTTTTTTTTAGTTCAATTTTTATCCATTTATTTTTTTTACTTCTTTTTTTGTACTTATTTTTATTAGGTAGATAGATTTCGTGTTGTAAATGAATTGATCTTATTTGAATATCTGATTTGTTTGGTATAAACATTTTAGAATATTTGGCTTCAGTAAACCATTTCCTGTTAATTTTTTTCCAGTTTTTTTTCAAATTTACGTATATGATTTCGATTATTGTAGTTTATTTCGCAAAATTTCTTTTCATCATTTTTAAATCTTTTTTAATTTTTTTTTTTTTCATTCCATGATTTTGATATTATTGCTTATTCGAAGTTATCCTACAATGTTTAGTGTATTTCTATTGGTTCTCGTTACGTTAGTCACATGTATTTCCAAAGAAATCAAACTATTACGCAGCAGTGTCAACGAAATCTATTTTAAAGCCACCAGAAGACCAACGGAACCAATTTTGAACTTTCCAGATGTTCATTTCCATTTTTATTCTTCATCATTTCGGTCAATGGATTTGAATTTAAGACGAACTCGATATAATGTATCTACATGAGTGTGACACTATGGAAGATCTTGAGTCTGAATTCAGTTACCTAGTTAGATCCAAAATTTTGGAAGGGTAGAGTGAGGAAAATTGGAAAACTTATTCATAACAGCCTCTTGGTAATGGTACAAAGAAGAACAGAAATAACCTGTGGGATTTTTCTCTCCTTTTGATCTTGAAAAAAATTACTTCGTCGCGTAACAACTGTCTCGTAAATCATGTCTGTGAAGGAGTGCAAATGCTACAAGAACCTGCGTCTTTTTCGACTTTCTTCTATACTTTCTTCCAACAGGCATCGTCTCTCCTCCTCCCTCCCTTCCTTCCTTCCGAGAAAAAATGAAGCCAAATGGTAAAATTCGAGTGAACATTAATTGCCTGCTTTAAATTTATCTTTCCAAAGTTTTGCACTTATTAGCTTGCTCGTATCATTTCATACTCCGCTCAGGAAAAAATAGAGTTTTGGGCAAATTTTACATCAATTTTCAAACTATTTATGAATTTAGATTGTACGTATATTTGAAAAAATTTTTTTCTTTGCATAAAAATTATAATATTAGATTTCGTGAAAAAAAACAACAATAAATTTACAATTTTTCTACTCCACTTTCAGCTGTATCATTGATCTTATTCGAATTTCAACTCAATCCAATGGATACCAAGTTACCAACCCTTCAAAACCCATCACCTCGAAACCTACGCTTTCTTCTTGAATTCATCAACATAACCAACTCAATCAAGCATGACTGCAGGTAAGATGGATACATACCAACGCGTAGCATTTAAGACAAAAATCGCTAATTAGCACTACACCGCAGCCTCGATAATAGAAAATTAACTAATTATCGGTGATCGGCCAAAAAAGCACGTGCATCTACTCTTTGCCTTATCCTACAGCTATTTGTTCGACCCATTTTTCATAACTGCCGTAAAATAAGAAAGTAGCCTACCTGCGTAAAGAAAAAAAAAAAAAAGTAAAACCGAAAGTATGAGTATGGTAAAATTAGTAGGCAAAAAAATTATCTTTGCTTATTCGTTATTCGTGACCATAATTGCCAAAATATCTTTGAGAAATGATAATTTAATGGGTTTTTTGGTGACAATGGGTTTAACAGAGAGAAACGAAGTAATGTATGTTAAAAACAGATTGCGTATACATTGGCGACGAAATACAGATGTTAATTACGAGATAGTAGTGTGAATACATGTTGTTCGGTTGTTGAAGAAGGTCTCCAGCAAAATGGAAACGTTCCTGTATAATAGTTGCTGGCAGATATACAATGTATGTTCCATATGTAGACTGTATTATGTGTCGGACCGGAGACCATAGATGAAAATTGAGACAATATTAAAAACATTTTAATTTATCGTTTAATCAACATTTTAATCAAGTAAATTAGGTTATTTTGTGAGATCCAAGTATATGCTATACATTTATTAATGATACTCGTAGAATAAATATAGCATAATTTAGATTTATATCCAACATCCTCATACGTCAATGATCACAGATCATATATTTTTTATTTGAAATTGAAATAGCGCAGTCATTTTAGATGAAAAATTGTCAAAAACTGATACAAATTCAAAGAAAATGGAAATTTCGTTTAAAGTTACTGTGAAGCATGTATCAATTTCAATATTCCCAAACTACCCTCAAATAAATGCATATTTTACCCTAAAAAAACAAACATTTTTATTTCTATGGGATTTTCCACAGAAAGTCGTGGGGAGGAGCAATGGTGTTCAGAAAAAAGTAATTTTTGAAAATCTCCAATTAACACGAATAATCCTCAAAAATCTGCTTAATTCACATTTAACAGAATTATTCTTGAATAGCATCTCTCACATTATGTAAATTGAGAAAAAAGTAGTACAAAACTCTTTGTGTTGGAGGAGAGTGGTGGAGCTGCTCTTCAAACATTTGCAACTTTCTTAAGGATTAATTCTGTTATGCTAAAAAATCCAAAAAATTCGTTCAGACAAACGTTAAAGAGCGTTAAAAAACGAACATTTTCATTTCTTTGACTTTTTCCCCAAAAAGGTCATGGGGAGGAGCTAGAGCGTTCAGAAAAAAGTAATTTCTGAAAATTTCAAATTGATATGAACACCTAATTCTCAAAAATCTACTCAACTTATTTTTGATAGCATTTTTCTTGCACAGTACTTCCCCTTACTATGTGAAACAAGAAAAATTTTGGACGGACCCCTTTTCTAAAAGTGGGGGGTGGAGGATCTTCCCTTCAAAAATTTTCAATTTTCTTAAGGAATAAGTCAGTTATGCTAAGAAATTCAAAAAATTGGTTCAGACAAATGTTGTAGAACGTTAAAAAAAAACATTTTTACTTCTTAGACTTTTTTCGCCAGGTTATCATGGGGAGGAGCTAGGACGTTCAAAAGAAAATAATTTTTGAAAATCTCCAACTGACACGAGTAATTTTTAATAATCTGTGTTATTCATTGTTCGTAGCATTTTTCTTGCCCAGTACTTCCCACTACTATGTTAAATAAGGAAAATGTTGGGTGTATCCCTTTTCTCAAAGTGGGGTGAAGGGGGCTGTTTTTCAAAAAGTTGCAACTTTCTCAAGAGATAAGTCCGTTATGCTGAAACATTCAAAAAATTATTTCAGACAAACATCGCAGAGCGTTGAAAAACAAACACTTTCATTATTTTACTTTTTTCCTAAGTGGTCATGGGACGGAGCTGCAGTGAATAGAAAAAAAATGGTACTTGAAAATTCCTCTAGAAATAGTTTACGCCTATGCGAGGCAGGTATAAATTCTAGTGAGCAAAAAATTGAACGAATTCAATACAGGAGTTTTTGTGGTCGCAGAATTCAATTCTGACAACCATTTGAGCAGTGGACCCCAATTAGGTGTCTGAAGGGGAGGGAGGTCCAAAATTTCCCAAGTTTTTTACATTGGTATCGATTTATGACGTCTAAAATCTGCTGTACCAGTTTAATGAGAGTTCTTAAAATTTTTTTGACCCGAAATAGACTCCAAAAATGGGATATTAAAGTTTCAAAATTTTGCAAAATGCATAAAAATGGATATCCAATTTGGTATATGAGTTTTCCAATACGTTTTTTTGGATCTTGCAACTATTAAGGTCTAAGACAGTTTTGTAGCTTGATAAAAATTTTAAAAAGCGGAAATATACAACGTTTGTTTGAATCAATTTTTCGAATTTTTCAACTTCTTCAAGGGTAGCCCCTCCCCCCTTCCGCGTCGAGAAAAGGGAACGGTCCAACTTATTTCCTAGTTTATATAATTGTTGGAATTACGATACATGAAAAATGCTACTGAAAGTGACTTAAAGAGATTTTTGAGAATTATTCGCATCAATTGGATATTTTTCAAAATTACTTTTTTCTGAACACTCTAGCTCCTCCCCACGACCTCCTATGGAAAAAAAAATGAAATAAATAAAAATGTTTTCCTTTTAATGCTCTACAGCTTTTATTCCAACATTTTTTTCGTGAGTACGTTATTTAGGAAGTAATTGGCAAAAAAACAAAACTTTACACCACCCTGACCTCCAAAAGGGGTTTGGGCAAAATGTGGATAGATTTCAGGGAAGTTCGAGGATATTAAAATACATACTTCATAGTATTTATTTACGAAATTTTCGTTTTGAGAAACATTTTACAGTTGATCTTAAAAATAAATAATAAATAAAAAGTCTACTTATATCAATAGCACCATTATCGGTAGAAATCAATTCCATCCGGTTCCGGTAATACCTATTTCGAAGTAAAATTCCTTTCTACGTCGTTACGTTAATTCATGCAATCATGCAATTTAATTCCGTTAAATATTCAAGAATAATTTTCATATACACTTATACATGATGATAGTATAGGTAGGTAGGTAGATAAGGTATACAACGATGAGGAAGAGGTACATAAGAAAAAAAAAAAAACCAACACCGATGAACAATGATAAACTCGCAAACTCATAGATCTAAAGTAAGGTAGATTTGAAATTCTGACATTTACAATAGAAAGCGAATACGTTGGTCTTTTGTTTGTTTAGAAGAGTTGTTGGATTTTTTTTTCAACTCGGTTGTGACGTTGGATTTTTTTGCACTGGTACTGTGAATAGAAGAGTGTAACGCCAGTTTAGAACAATATATATTATTTAATTTAATTGTTTGGGCACGGGCGTGGAAAGTGAAACTGTTTCGGCGTTAATTTTCGTCGCTTTTGTCCGAGCACCGATGCTTCCTTAGATCGATGTTCTGGAAGGCAGCTAGGTACTAGGTAGGTAGTACCTGAGTACGCTGCGAAGGTAACTTTCAAACGTGACAACTGGGTGACTTTTTAAAATTATGTCAATCAGCCATAAAAACCAGATCGTAGGGCTAACGGGTTAAATAGACGCGATATGCTGCGTAATAGGTAGAGGTACCTAATAACAGTATCATCCCTGCTGATGTAGCCTAAGCTAGCGATTTTTTATGGTTCGAAATATCATAAACTTGTTTGATGCGCTGGTGTCGTTAAATGCTTTTCGTTGTGTACATAAAATCGCCCAACGAGGTAATATTTTAAGCTAATGGCTTGATTGAACAGTTAGCTTTTTAACGATTATTGTCATCGCAAATTATCCTGCTTGTTTATAAATTATCGACGTTTTAAGATTTTTCTTCTTATTCATTTTCTTTCTCTCTTTTTCTTTTTTTTTTTTTTTTTTTTTTTTTTTTTTACAC
>FIZR01004573.1:0-37307 GCA_900060175.1 Ferrisia virgata
TGCAGTATATTGACCTACGGTGGATTATGGGGGGGGGGGAGAATCAATAAAATTTGATTTAGAATTATTTACTCTGCTCGATGCAGGCAAAAATCGCTCCAATTCGGCCAAAGGCTCAGTTTGGAGGTGGATTATATATAAGTATATATATATATGACTGGGGATGACCTTGGGTCAGAATTCAGTTATGCCAAAATTTAAAGGGAGAAAGGCTGAGGTGCCAAAATTGCAAAAATTGTTCCATTTTAAGCCAATCGATAGATAGAGAATCCAAAGTTGTATAACATACCAAAAATCAGCTTCCTGGATCAGTTAGTAGGAAAGATATGGAAGTTTCCCCTCCCTTGTTGAGCTTGAAAAAGTTCTGTTCCTCTCCTATCTCCCCGTCCAAATTGAGCTAGAAAGTAGGTTTAGTGAGAGTACTTACTAGATGCGCCTTTTGGTGGTGTCCACTTTGTAGTTGCAATGAAGACTCCTCCTCCCCCATCCACCCCTATCTTCATCACTGGTTACGAAAAAATCTCAATTCTCATGATTTTAATATTCCACGAAAATCAAGCTAAAAAAGCATCGCATTACATCTTTTTTTTTAATAAGTCGTAGTGGTAGAAGTTGATTTTGGAGTAGATGATTGGAAGCTTGGAACTCTCGAAGTGGCACATCTATAGGATCCCTACAAAATCTACATGCTAAATTTCAGATCGCTGCCCAATCATTCACATTTTTTATGACCGGGAGGGGATGTAGTGTGTAAGAAAAGTCGAAGCCTCCAAAAAACACATAAGGAAGTCTTTAAAAAATCAGTCCCCTAGCTAGAAAACCTTGGGAGAAGGGTTTAAGTGAGTAACCAACAAAAAATGGCGAAAACTTATCATAAAAAGATTTTTTCAGAAGTGAATTGCAATGGGCCTAAAAACTTGAAAATTTAAAAAAAGCTATTGTGAGCTCTCCACTGAAAATCTTTAAAATGTGTAGCAGTGCATCCCATGAACCCTGAAGGTTGCTTCTTAGCGTTGAAAAAATAGCTACTGAATGTTATAAAATGAAAAATTAAGAAATTTTTAGAAAAAAATTAATAAATTTCATAATTTTACATTTTTTTTTAATTGGGAAGCAACTTTTAGAGATTTAACTTAGACCATGGAGTGGGGCGTAAACTGCTATTTATTTTAAATAAGTTATCCACAAAAAATTGAAAAAATTGAAAATTTTCAACTAAATTTTTTTATACCGGTATCACCACAGTTTGCGAACCACTTCATCCTCATCATTGATTTTTTTACCATAACCTCTCACTCATATTCCTTGCTTTATAGCGCAATTTTTTTGCATCTCTCGTAAGAATATACCTTCAAAATTAAAATTTTTTCCATTTTTGTCCAAAAATGACTATTTTTTTCAATTTATACTTCTTTTCTCCGCACAAATGCAATGCTGGGGATTACCATCTCAACCACTAAGTTGAAGGTGCTCTCCCCCTCATTTTAAAATTTTTCAATGAGGTGGTCATAATAATTTTTTTTAAAACTATCCATAAAAAAGTAAAAAAGTTAAAAATTTTTGGTCATATTTTTGTATTTATTTATTTCTTTAAATTTTACGAACCACTTCACCCCCCATTCAGAATTTTTATACCACACACACTCAAGAGTATATACCGCGTTTGAAAGCGAACAGCGAATTTTTATCATAAATAATTTTTCTGTTATAAATTTTCAAAGTGATTGGCAGATTTGAGCGAGAACGAAATTTTGAAAATAGCATATTTCAGCCCCTTCGATTTTTTTGGTATGCGAACCATTATCCCCTTCGATTTTTTGGGTATGTGAACCATTATGCATGTAAGTCTCATGAGTTGACCTATCACTAGTATTAGGGAAGGGAGATAATTCGAAACACTCAATATGGTACATATTTATTCTGCTGTCAATATGAGCCTTCTGCCTAAGTTTGCACAATTTTTAGTAGGTATTTTACATGTCCGATAATGGTCTTAGTGATCTTTTTAGACTTTGAGGTCGCTTTTGTTAATGCTTCCTCTTCCCGCATCCATTGTGGGAAGATGAACTGTGATAGTATGACGATAAAAATCATGCATCTTTTTGAAGATCTCTGGACTTTGATGTATTTAAAAATCTATTTCCTACCTTTAACTTTTTTTCTGGCTTTACATTCTGTAATTTTAGAGAAAAAAATATATCAAAGCTTCAAAAACTGAACACTTTCTTTTCTGGATTAAACATATTTTTGAAATATTTTCTACCAAATTTTGGGTTTCTATATTTGTCGTTTGGCACGTGCCATGTCGCATTGTAATGATCGAAATTCGAAGGACATATCATCAAAATTAAAAGTACTTTTCCATGCATTAATTAATCGCACGAAAGTGAGAATACATAGTTAAGGCTTGCAAGTAGCCAAAAAAAAAAAAAAAAATCGGCAGAACGACCCACTGAAATAATTACAACCGAATGGGATGATTTGCAAATTAAAACAATGTGTAATTGCGGGTTATTTCCATTTTACTCAGCACACTATCTAACCCTTTGACCCAAGTTTGAATTATTGTTAACAGCAACATAAAAAAAAAGGCGCGTAACTTGTCGAGAGTACTTTTATCTGTAGGTGCTTTTGTTGTAGAATAATTGAGTTACTTAGTTTTGACACTTTATTGTATATTAAACGTTTTGTTTACATTTTAAATGCAATGACCAACACCACCGATGAGAGGAAAATTCCTGTACAATTTTTTTTTCCAATTTTGATTATAAACGTACATCAATGCGAGAAAAGGTACACATATTGAAATGTATTTAATTACACAAATCACACATTATCCTGACCAGCTGGTAGTTGTTTGAACAAGTAATATGGTAATGGCAAATATTAGCCTCAGGTGTTACGTAATTAATGTACACGAATGCAAAAAGTGAAGAAAAAGAATTATCCGATGTAGAATTCTCGTCATTTTTGTAATGCTGATTGTATTTCGATGTTTTCCGCGATCGTTGTTATATCATTAAGGTCAATAGTTTTCTGATCGGTGTAAGATTTCTTTCTTTTTTTTTACGCATTCACGAACACGTAAATAATCGGAATTATAAAAATTGTATCTAAATCGTAATAATCGCATTCTTTTCGTCTGCTTTTTTCGGTACTACAACCTTGACTTTGTGTTACTTTTCTATGTAGGAAGTTTTTGAATAAATATGAGATTGAATTTTTAATATGTTGGATTTTTTTTTTCATTTTGGTTTTGAAAATTATTTTGACAGAGTGAGGATATAAGTTCATCGTAAGTATTTCCTTGTTTTTTTTTGTGTGGTTTTTATCAAATCGTTTTGATTAAAATTCTTAGTTTGCCTATGTAAAGGCGTTTTTCTTTATTATAATTTTGTTCTTCGGTGGTATGATAATGAATAAAGCTGTTAGTACAAATTTTAATAACTTTTTCAGCATATTCACAAGTCGTGAAATTGTGATCGTTTAAAGCCTATTTGTTTATTAAAAGAATTACGCGTAAAAATCTTCCGCCATTCTGTTATTTATCAAGTGATTTTTATTAGTGAAAAAAATTGTAAGTATGTCGATATCACGTATTAATTTAAATTAAAAGTGTTTGTACGTGCAAGAGAAAGAGCCATGTATGTAATACGTCATGGTATAGGATAAAATTACATACTTACGTCTAGATTATGCCTGTTGGCTTATAACACTTTGAAAATACACGCTTTTATTATTATTATAATATAGGCGATGTTTCATCTATTTGTAAAATAAAAATAGCATAGTTAATACCCTTGAATTGCGTGTATCTTTCAACTTCCTTTATTTAATTTTTCTACTAAGGAAAAGTTTCATGAATTATAGAAAAATTGTGTATCTTGCTTGTGTCATCAATACAAGCAATCTTGTCAGTCAGCAGAGGAGAGAGATAGGTACGTGAGTAGAAAATCGAGTTTTCATGATAGTTTTTGAGAAAATATTTCCTAGATAAATTGCCGTGAGGAGTTGAGGTTGTGAATTGAGCTTAAATTTCGCAGAAATAAGATTAAAAAGAGTTAAAATTCTAGGACGTTGTATATTTCATAGGAAATTTGGAAAGATACAAGCAATAGGAAGATCTAAATTATATTTGTAGAATGAGTCATAAGTCAAAACAGGTATGAAAAGGACGAGAAGGTTGAGCTGGAATATGACATTCTTGGATTTTTGGTTTCTTTGGGCCCCGATAAAAAAAAATTGGTACAAAAAATTTCTGTTTTAAATTTTACATAAAATGGAAAAAAGAAAAATTTTTTCTATCAAATAAAATTTTTTAAATCTGTGGGTTGTACTTTTGAAAACAATTGTAAAAAAAAATAAAAAGTGAAGAATATTTTTAGACGGAGAAGAAATGGTGACTAGCTTTATAATTTTTTTCGTTTTAATTAGATTTGATATTTATATATTTTATTCTTATTTTTGTTCGCCCTTTCGAGACGGATTTGAGTGTTCATGATGAGACAAAAAATTCATCTTGAAATGCTTAAGACCGGTTCTAAAATTAACAAATAAAAAAAAAGTATAAAAAATTGGAAAAAAGAGGAATACCATGTACAGAGACTTCATTCATATACTTATTTTAGCTTCGAAATGTTACAATATTCAAACATGCGAATGTTAAAGGATGATTTGAGGTCATTATTAAAGCAGGTATTTTATTCTATGCAAATGTTCACGATATCGCAAAAATATACTATGCATGTTTTAAAAATCAAGTGTACAGAAGGTGAAACTAACGGTAGTAAAAATTTTCATTATTTCCTCAGGTATTGAAATTGCGTATACTTCAATACCAAAGTACTAGGGGATAAATATCTTATATTGGTCATTTCAAACTATATTGCTTTGTTAATGCTTCAGTGCTTCAAGTTTTGATCATTTTATTTTATTTTATCGATATAATCTAAGGTACTCAAAATTAATATTAAAATTGATAAGGTAATGTCGATAGATCGAAGAAATAATACTTAGAGTCGCCTTGGATTACAAACAACAGCCGTAGGGTGAAATTGGAAAAAAAAGAACGTTTGTATTAAACCAAAAGATATTTTAAGCTATTTTTATTGTTCGAAGTCTGTACTCTAAACCAATTAAAAGGTAAAGAAGAAGAATTCGTCGTGATTTTAACCTTGACAAATATTGCATCTTACGTTTATAGGTATTCAAATCGACCTTGAAAGGCTGAATTTTGGTGTAAAGTTGACTGCCCTAGTGATGAAGAATACTATTTTATGTACGCCTCTTTTCCATACTGCCTCGAGAAATTAAGATTTTTTTAGGCCATTTGGCATCGTAGTATAGATTTTTTTTTATTTACTCAAGTCAAGTTCTGAAATGTTGTATGGAGATGTACTTATGTACTTAATTTAATTTGTTCGAGTGAAAATATTACTTGTTTTAGCCTCTCTCAGGGATAGAGTTAAAGGAGGTGTGAAATTTTCTCAACTAACAATATGACTTAAAGCTGGATAGTTTTTAAAAAATTGAAAAAAAAATGCTTTGAAAATTTTTTTCAATTATAGAATTATTTAGCATGTTTATACCCGAAAATATCTTTATTGGTAAATTTTCACGATTTACCCTCTATACACGAGTTTTTTTAAAGATGTCACTTTTTACGTTTTTTTCACAATTTTTTGAAAAACTCTAAAGGAAATTTTTGTTCAGAAACACCCTCTACGAAGTAAAATGTAAGACATCAATTTTACAAGATTAAACGCAATATTTCAATTTCATCTGCCATAAGTGGATGATTTTTCAGGGCTGCTTAAAGAATGTTTTTTTTTTGGTGTTTTTCAAGAATTGGTTTGTGTCATTTGACATTTTTTTCCAGTAACTTCCTAATGCAATGGATCGCGAACACTTACATTTGTCAATTTGAGGTTGGTTCTCATCGCTTGAATCCTTTTCAGGGGTTCCGACTACAACCCGAGCATACAAAAATACGGCATAAATGGTTCAAAATTCCAAAAAAAATTGCTTTTGAGAGTCTAAATTGATGAAGTATGTCCCCTTTGATGAAATTTTTTTTAGAAATGTATTTAAGCCTGATTCTCTATTATATTGTCAATGAAAACTAGGCTATTACGATCTATCTACTTTTGGCGGATGAAGGGGGAATATCAACAAACCTTGTTTTGGGGTCCTATAGAAGACCATTAAGACCATTTTTGGCCATATCAGATATTTATATCATTTATTTATTTCCTCGAGCACTAAAATCATCTACTCTGTTCGATACTGACCAAAATCATTCCAATTCGATCAGTAGGCTCAGTTTGGCTGCTGCTTACATATATATCGTATGAGTAGGGATATCTTTGGGTCAAAATTCAATTATGTTCAAATTTGAGGGAGGGGTGTTGAGGGGCCAAAATCGAAAAAAAAATGTTCCTTTTTGAGACGATTAATAGACAATCCAAAGTTGTGTAACATATCCAAAAATCACCCTCCTAGATAAATTAGGAGGGGAGGTATGAAAGGTTTTCCATTTTTTGATTTTGAAAAAGAGCTGTTCTTCCCCTATCTCCCCTCCAAATTGAGCTAGGAAGTTGAAATTTCACTTTTTGGTCAATGTTTCACTACGTTGTTTAGTGTGCAGACCAACTACCAAAAAGTGCTCTTTAAGTTGATTTTATTGTTTTTTTCTGGTGGACAAAACAATTGCTCAGCAAAATGCAAGTACTAGTTTCGCATTTCCAAAAATGATCAAAAAAAATTTTCACTTTGCACATGGAGAGGGGTGGAGATCAAAAAGGGATAATTTTTAACCTACAATCCTTATACATCCAAAATTCACTTTCGTCTGCATTCAATTACACAATATTTCTGACTTTATAGTCTAATTTTGTATGAAAATTCAATTTTTTTCGCTTATGGAGCAAAAAAGGTTTCAACCCTCTTCCTCCTGTACATCACTGGGAAAGATGTTTCGATGCGCATGACCTCGTAATATTAACATCGAAAGATGTTTGATAGCGCATGTGCTGAATTTGATAATGTTGATGGATTGTTTCTCCATCTTACGCCCTTTCACTGAATCGCCCTCAAAAATTCACATTCACTTTTCGTTAAACCAGTCGTGTGAGTTACTGAAATCGATTAAAATTTTCCATTAAATTCGTATATGAGAACAATTTTTTTTTCTAACCTTTCCTGCTTCCACAAATCGCACCCACGAAACTGTTTTTTTTCCTTTCAAAGTAGTTCGGTGACCTATTAGAATGTGTTGAAATTTCACGCTCGATTGGAATAAGATTATAATTTTTACCCTTTAAGGAATACCTTGCAAAGGATTAAAATTTTGAGCACATCATCTTTAAAACTCAAGTTGGTATCGCCTCATCTCTATATCCTCATGAATTACGCCCCTATTCAATTTTTTCTCAATTTGTAGACCTCTCAGGATTACTCAAATAAGGGGAAATTTTTACCCCCGCTCCGATTTTCATCTTCGAAAATAGAAACTCGTTACTTTTATCTAATTTCTATAAGTCTCGTAAATGATTTGAAAAGAAAAAACAGTTTTGAGTGTGAGAAGTGTGAAAGAAAATTTATCCTCATATTCGAATTTAACGCGAAATTTTAACCCATTTCAATACGTTACACTGCTAAGTTCGAACAGAAATCAATTTTGAGGGAGGTTTATGGAAGTGGGTTTAGGGGAAGAAAAAACGTCAAATTGAAATGTGAGTAATACTAATAATTAGGAAACTTGAAAATTTAATTACCACAAATTATGCAGGTTAAACTGGATCAACTTCGCGGTTTTTGATGTATAAAGATAAGGTGCAACAGGATATGATGAAAAAAAAGGTCCCCCAATCATATTTCAGAAGCTAGATCCATAAAAATACAAAAATTCGTCAAAAATGTATAAAAATTGCATTTAGAGGGTCATAAATTTCTATTGTGCAGGTGCTCGGTGAAAAAAAATTATTTTTTGGTATCATGAGATGCTTCCCTATCGAACCCCAGTCGAATTTTTTGTCCCCTGTTTAGGTCAAAAATTATCCCTTTTTGACCTCCTCTCCACTCCATGTGCAGGGTGAAAATTTTTTTTCATCGCTTTTAGAAATGCGAAACTAGTATATTTACATTTTGATGAGCAATTTTTTTATCCCCAGAAAAAAAAACAGTGGATGAACACTTTCTGGTACTTGGTCTGCACACTACTTGGCTTGTTACCTTAAACTTGTACGATTTAAATTATACTAGCGCATAGATTACCGGTATCCTCGAAGGTTCATTAAACTTGTCACTGGTATAAACTATGCAGAGGACATGTGATTTCTTAATTAGCCGATCATTTTTATAGCACTTATCAAGCTACTCCTGTAGATCAGAGATATACGTAACACTTCGTACACATCAGTTTGTAGTAATTATCTGTCGACAATTCGTAGGCGAATGGCTTATGATTGATATGTTTTTTAGGCTGCTCAGCTGGTCATTTTGATAGGATGTTGCGAACTTATTTTTTTAATCTTATATTACGCATACTTACGAAATATTTACTCTAAAATTTCGCATTCATATATAGATACTTACTATATCTATTAGGTGTACAGTATACGAACGTAATGTGAGCCTTTCGATGAACAAGAAGTGAAAATTTAATTAAATTTGGCGATTCGAGTATACCTCATTGTACATTTAGAAAAAAAAATCCAATGTATTCCTCAGTTATTGAATTTTACAACGAAATCGAAGATCAAGCAGGTAAATAAATGTTTCTGAAGAGCGCCATCGTTGGGGTGGTCTACATTTGAAAATAATTTTTCATATTTATTTTCTAGATCCAAAAGTTAAAAAATGGTTTGTAATGAATTCTATCTGGTTTCCTATCTCCATTGTAATCACTTACCTGTACGTTATTCTTGTACTGGGGCCAAAGTTGATGAAAAATCGTAAAGCTTACGATATAAATAAAGTGATTATAATTTACAATATAATCCAGGTCATATTTAACGCGTATTTGCTCAAACTTGTAAGTACTTAGCTAACTATCTATACTACGTTGAAAATATCGCATCATCGGTCTTTAATTTATACATTTTTTTTTTCTCATTTTCGGTCATTACAGACGTTCGATTACGTTTGGGAAAATTTACATTCTTTTAGATGTTTCAAGGTTCAAGATGCGGATACGGAAAAAGGATATGTTGTCAGTATATATGTGATTTTCTTCATTATGATAACTGTTGTAACATCGAAAGTGACCGAAATATTATCTCATTTATCTGAACGGTGGACGAATACGGGAAGGGGGAGGAGAGGGAAAGGCAAGTGAAGAAGGAATGTACGAAATTGACTTATTACAGTCGTTGATCGCGGTATGCATATGCATATATCATGCAGATGGCATACCAACCTAGGTTCGATTTTACGCATTATTTATACTAAAATGATGAACCAATATCGAAATAACAGACGTATTTGGGACAAATTCGTGGTTGAAATTGGATTAAATTCGAAAGACTTGACCCCCTTCGTGTTAGAAGACATGTAATATGGAAGCGTGTAGTGTACTTATAAATGTGTATATGACTAAAGCTTATTTTATACTCACACAGTCGACTATACTACCTATAATCGATCATATTCGTATATGTTCAGATATATCACATTCACCTAATTCTCGTGTATGTTTTTTTTTCTTTTTTTTTTTTCCTGCCTTCGTCGTTTTCTTCCACAGCAACGAGTAGTGAACTGGTTGTTTACGTTAAATAAATTAATGGACCTCCTAGACACGGTAAGTTAAATTAGTCAGTCTGCTAAACAGAATCTATAAATCACGTCGACCATTCGCTCACAGTCAATTCGAATCTATCAAATTGGCGAGGGCTTTTTTTCGGCGACGGCGGTAACTTCAATCGCTCGGCATGCGGTGTTTTTTTTCTTTTTTTCTTTTTTTTTTTTTGATTAATCGTCGTAAAATTGTATCATTTCTACGTGGTTATTTGCAGATATTCTTCGTATTGAAGAAGAAACAATCTCACGTTACGTTTTTACACGTTTATCATCATGTTTTAACGTTTACCGGATGCTGGGCTATGTCCAGATATTATCCAGGTAATTAATAACCTAGCTATGTGTGGTATACGATACCGCATATGTACTCTGTATAGGTAGATACCTTCTACCTAGACCTACGTATGTACTTGGCGAGTTTATTATGTGGTATTAATTTAATTTTTGAACCATGTTAATTATCTTTGCCGATGTTTTACACGTTTGTTTTTATTTCAGGTGGACAATTAACTGTAATTGGTGTTTTAAATTCGTTTGTACATTGTGTCATGTATTCGTATTATTTGTTCTCGTTGGTGGATCAGTTTAAGAAAATCAGCGCTTTTATAAAAAAACATATCACGCAAATGCAAATTGTAAGTGTTTCAAGGAAGGTTATTTTTTTTGGGGGATGAATTAGTTTTAAAGTACCCGGAGTAGGGATTTATTGAGCTGAGGGTTTCCGGTGTCTATGTGTCTACTGTCTATTTACATGTCAAGTTCACTTATTTTGAAACAGCAAATTTTTAATTTAAAAGTGATGATTATAAATTTCCGTAATGTTAAGTTCGTTGAAGTTGACGTATCTCTGCGCACAGACGAACGTAAATGGGTTTTCATGAATTTACTTAACATTTGAAATTGAAGGCTTTATGTATAAACAACACAATTTTTGAAACACCTGAAACATTTACTGTGAGCTTGAAAAGAGTCTTCCATTTCAAATGTAGACTGATGTGTAGAATGGTCTTTTCTGCTCATCTGTAAAAATTATGTTGAAAGAATTTCGAGAGAAAAGTTCATTTTTTTCGCTCTTCAGAGAGTGCAAAATCATGTATAAAAACGAAAAAATTAAATATCCTTTGTATTTTTTCAATCGGTGATAATGGAATTTCGCATTTCTTTGAAAAAATTCAAAATAAACATTTTTTCCCCGTTTTTAACATGATTTTGTACCCCTTCGAAGTCAATAAAAAAAATTAGAATACTTTTTTTAGTTTTACGTGGCATACTGTGACACATTTATGAAAAAAAAAAAATAGATTTCTATATCAAACTAGAAATTTAAACCAGGAGGAGGAGGGGTTTGAGTGTCAAGTCAACGACCCCAAACTTTTACCACGTTCATTGGATTACTCTCTCCCTCTCCCACTTTTGAAAAAAATGAACAAATTGAACGATTTGGTGCGTATTCAAATGTCTAAATGAATAAGACAATTCGCAGAATGCCAATTTGGAATGAGTTTGTGAGACTATCGTAAGTTCGATAGAAAATTG
This sequence comes from Ferrisia virgata, assembly GCA_900060175.1. Taxonomy (NCBI): domain Eukaryota; kingdom Metazoa; phylum Arthropoda; class Insecta; order Hemiptera; family Pseudococcidae; genus Ferrisia; species Ferrisia virgata. Next base: position 11,335 of record FIZR01004573.1, read on the forward strand.
TTATATTTATGAAACAGTAGAATGGATGAATCTAGTCGCAATTATAGAATTTTTAGCATGATTTTCTACGTTATATTGTCAATGAAAACGAGTCTATTATGGTCTATCAACCTATGACAGATGAGGTAGGGCGTATGAACAAAATTCGTTTTTGAATCCTAGAAAAGCATTTCGACCATTTTTGGCCATGTCGGATATTTATTTATTTATTTCGAAACTAAAAATCACTTGCTCAGTGCGATATCCACCAAAATCGATCAAATTTGGAAAATAGCCTTAGATTGGCGGTGGATTTGAAATTATAAAGTGGAGTTAACTTCGGGCCAAAATTCAGTTATGTCCAAATTTGAGGGAGGGCGTGCTGAACGGGCTAAAATCACAAAAATTGTTCCTTATCAAGTCAATTGATAGAAGATCCAAAGTTGTATAACATATCCAATAATCATCCTCCTAGATTAATTAAGAGGGGAGATTTGAGGATTTTTCCTCTTTTTAACCTTGAAAGAAGGCTGTTCTTCGCCTATCTCTCTTCCAAAGTGAGCTAAGAAATTGAAATTTGGTATGTAGACTTGATAGGTGCCATAAATTTACCTTTTCGGGGGTTCGACTTATCTGACCTATTGTACTTCCTCACCCTCTCGAAAAATGTGGCTTTTTGGGCGGATTTTCTTATATTTTGTGTTCTTTGCACAACTCCCCTTCAAATTAAGCTACGTGTTAAGGAGTCTACAAAAAAATTTTGGAATGTGTACGAATTGTGTATCAACTACTCGCAAATAGCCTTAGGTATAAGGGAAATTTTTTCCAAGTATTGATTTGGGGACATTTAGGTGATCAAAAACATTTAAGAGAGATATAATATGCATTAAGACATTTCAATTTTAGTTTTTTTTTTTTTTTTAAGTTGAGGGTGTGATGAGAAAAAGTTGTGAAATGACGTCAATTGGACGTGATAAAAATTTGAAATCTCCAACTTGACTCTTGCCCAATTCAAAATTGATTTAAAATTTCAAAATTTTCTAGATAAATAGAAAAAAAATTTTTTTTATTTTTTTTTTTTTGTACTAATAGGTTTTATTGTGGACCCGCTCCTGCCGAGGTAATAAAAAGTTTTTGGTATATGTATAAAAATGGAAAGAATTGTATGTTTTGAGGTTTATGGAGGTGAAAAAGTTAAAAAAATACTTGTGTATATAATGCCATCAGAAATGATAAAATTTCGTATTCTTAGAGGTTATTTTTTTGTACCCTCTGGAAAGCCCCAAAAAAAAGTTGCAGAAATTAATTTTTTCTCGTATGGCTTACAATGACACATTAACAAGAAAAAATGAATCCAAAAAAAGAAAAAATTTTTTTTTATTTCGACTTTTATTAAAAATTTTATATTTCAAAACTAATTTGAGTGTAGGCAAGAGTTTAGTGTTGAGGGCCCCAAATTTTTACCACGTTCATGTGACATAATTTTGCAAATTTTTTTTCAGTACCCTTCACAATAGAACCTTGAAGCCAAATGAGGGAGAAGCATAGGCGGAGTTTAGTGATTCGGGAGGACGGCTGAATATTGACAGCTTGGCTATTTAAAAATATTTTTATTGCTTGTGGGGGGGGGGGAGCTTAATTTTTGGTGTGAAATGGAAATGTATTATAAATTCCCGAGCGAAGTGTGAGTGAAATTTCGAAAAAATCGTATTTTCAGTGGTAAAAAGTGAATTTTTTGAAGTTTAACAGATCAAGATTTTTAGCAGAATCGTTTGAAAATGTTATTAGTATTTTTATATTTTCTATCAATTTTCATAATGTTCTGAACATTTTTTTTAAATTCAATACATTTCAAAAAATTTTCAGTGATTTCGTTAGATATTTATAATGTACAGAAAAACTTCCGGGGGGAGAGGGGAGGCTAATTCAATATCTAGAGAGGCCTAGCCCCCGGGCCCCTTCCCCCTTAAATACATTTATGGAGAGGAAATTGTAGGATTCAGAGTGATACTCGCTCTTTTAATCGTGTCGTTTTGACATGTTTTGATAACTTTTTTCCCACGAAAAGTAAAAATTGAAATGCTTTAATACTTCATCTCTCGATAGTGAATTTTTGGGAAGATTTTTATGGATTGAACGTGTATACTGCACTTTGTGATCGACCTTGCAGAATAACATTTGGTGTGAATGGGGAACAAGGGTCCTCAAGGTCTGTAAAACCTTCTATTCTGTGTAGAGAAAATTCAACTCCTTTTATGTAGCACCTAAAATAGAAAATATGTCAATTTTCTAGCATAATTTTGTTTCATTGGGTCCTTAAAAAACAACTCAAACATAGTGACATCTCAACTTGGTTATCCCCTCAACCACTTCTTCTTTTACGATCGTCCTGCGTAGAATACATAATGAATTTCAAGCTGAAACAATAGTTTAACTACGAAAGCATTTATATTTCGTATTTATTTTTTTAAAAACCTTTTATGGTACGACGATTCAGAAGGTAGGGAATAGAAATCGATTTCATAAACAATTAAATATCATTAGTAAAATAATGAGGAATTTTTGTATTTTTCATTATTCGAACGTTTGGATTTTCTACTGATAATCACTCGTATGCCTAGACTCAATTCATCCTTGCTGGATTACACGCCACTTATGGTCTAACCGATTCATCGTGTAATTATCCTCGATCTCTGGTATACTTCGGAATATCGCAAGCTGTACTGCTTACCATACTATTCGTAAATTTCTATCGTAAAGCTTATTCGAGATCTCGTAAAACGGAGGATTGTTCGCATCTTCAAAACGGCCATCTAAAAAATGGAACTGCGAAAAAAATACGATAAGTTCAATTAGTTAAAATATGCCATCTCGTGTATTATAATTTATATACTTACTTTATTAATTAATTACCTATAATTGATTAGCATTTGTAAAATATTTTGTAATAAATTTGTATAGTGATGCGAGAGAGTGAGAGAGAGAAAACAAACAAACAAACGGATTTATATACGTACTTTGAAATCGAAACAAGAACGTGCTTTTGTATATTTACGTCGCCTCGTCGTGGAATAGGAGCAGCGGGGTATACCCATATCCATGACCTATCTCTATACCATAGTTGAGTTCGCTGATCTATAATATTGTATCCGCATTTTACGATAAATCACGACAATATTGTCGAGAAAAGTAAGGTTACACGTGACAGGAAGTTATTGTGACAAACCAGATAGCTACCAGGACTTGTCGTTATTATTGTATATTAACACAAATATACAGAATTGGCTGTCCGGTTCGCTACTGAAATCAAATGTGTTTCACTTGGATGGAATAAATGTCGAAGTAGATATGCAAAGTACGCTATTACAAGATGTATTTAGATACGTGACGTCATCGTTCTAAGGTACGTGCATGTCCCGTATGACATGCACGTATATAAAATAATACGTATGTATGGCTGATGCAACCTGTACTTGAAAATTTCGTCACTTCATGTACCTAGTTTTGGAAAAAAAAAGGTACCTATCGCTTTCTAAATCGATTCTAAAATGTATCTATTAGAATACCTGTACCAAAACGTATGTTCCACATGTACATTGTACAAGTACAACGTCTGTTAAGATAAGTGTGTACTTATTATATAAAGAATATCTGCATAAGTAAAAAAAAAGTAACACGTGCGAGCTAACATATTTACGTAGGTACATTTCCATTCAAAACTCTCTAATATTGTTGACGAGCAGATGCATTAGCTTTAGCTTCATTATAGGGCAGGTATCTATGTCTGTTATCTTTATCACCTATAACAAACCCATTCATATTATCGAAAACCATTTCCAATCAATGGTAACGGTGACTCGAGAGAGACTCTCCCTAATTTATGCTACTTTTACTGTCGTTTCATTAATGAAATATTGTTGGTATAAATTAGAATATTTGTCCTGTACAAACAAATCGAAATATCGTAGTTTTTTTTTGGCAAATTTTTTGTCCTTTTTTTTTTTTTTTTTTTACCACTAATCCAGGTACATTGTAAGTACATATGTATTGAGCGATGCGTGCTTGTTACCTACCTACCTAACCTACACCGTAATATTATTTTGCGTATGTAAGACAAGTATACTTTATGTGTTACGCATATCAATAAATACTGTTACTTTTTACAACCCAAAATGTAGGACATCGAACGGACAAAGCATTTGATAGTGTCTTTTTGAATAGAAAGTTATACGTACGTCGCGTCGGTATAGCGTACTATGGTTGACCATTTTCAAAAATTTAACGTCCTCTAGGAGGATTTCGAAGAGACGAACGTGCAGACAAACAACCAAGACGAAGGGGAATTGTCTGATGGTTTCAATGAAAGCGCCATCTAAGTGAAATTACCAATGAGTCATTGTGTACGTGTAGAGATCCATATACCCTATACAATGTACGAGAACGTGTAAATACGTATCTACTTATTGAACGTGGTGTTAAGAGGTGATGTGCAGGTAGTAAAAGAGAAGTGAGCTATGTCGAGTGAACCATAGAATAAACCCAAGTCTTCGAGGTTACCCTGGTTTTGTGGTGAAAACTCATTACCGTTTGTTGATTCGAACGAGGTAACCTGGAGTGTTCTCGAGATGATTTTTAGTCATTTTTTGAAATTTACTGGGTATTCTTTGATATCAACTACAGCTTCTATGCTTCCACTTCCATTAATCAGTGAGGTAATTCGCTGGTAGTTGATAGGTGAGAGGAAATTTTTTTACATTTTTGCCAACTACGTCGCATGTAATGATCCAAAAAATTCCGAAAAAAAAATATACATCATACTCCAACGTGTACTCCCATCCATCTCGTGTTGTTAACCCTCCCCTCCACCCGCCACACTTAAATTACCTGCCTCTGGAAAAATTTCCAATTAACCTAGGGCTACTAGCCAGTTGTTGATAGCTTTTTAGTTGATAGTCCAATAGTTGATTACACAAAAACTGCTCAAAATGGTGTTTCCTCGATCTAAATACCAATGTTGATTGCCTTATAACTATTTTCTGCCCTAAATGTCGCTTTGAGGAGGGCAGAGGCTATCAACTAAGAGCAAATGTGAAAAAAATTAAATTTGCCAATAAGCGAGAATTTCTGATAGCTACAAAAATTGGTGTAAGTTGATGTAATTTTCTGATGTGAATTTGATAAAAAATTTTTATACGTGAAGTGGTACCTCAAATTAGTATTTTTGTCGAAAATTGTATTAATTTTCAGCAATTTTTATTCAGATTTTTTCCAAAACACATAAATTTTGGGATTCTGTTTTTAAAGTGAATATTAAAAATTTATCAATTCATGGCTCTGAGCTCAACAATGCTGGTGTTCTATTCTGAATTGAATGACCTATCCAAAATACTATTGATGTTTTTGATCGATCTCATGATTGTTTCACTAATGAGCTCCAAAAACAAAATTATGAACTAGTGGCAAGTGATCAACTATTGGCAAATTACCATACTTTGAATCGTTTTAAAAATTCTTTTTTTAGGGAACTTTTTTGAGTATAAAATTTTCGAAAGAGTGAAGTATAGAATAATAACAACAAAGTACGAGAATAGTACAAATTTTCATTTGTGAAATTCATCTTTTGCTGGTACTTTCCTATTCTAATATTTCTAATTCATATATGTATCTACAGACTATAACGTAGATATTGATCTCACGATATGCCGGTCGTTTTATGGTATAGGTAATTTATACAACATTTGTGTCTACGTATTTGTGTAGTTGTTGTTGTTGTTGTTGTGTGTAAGTTGTAATAAGATGAATTTGACCGTTATAACAAAATTTTTGATAAGTCAATACCTCATTTTGATGGTAAAACCAGTCGAACTGCCGGTTCTAACTTTCTGTGTATGGTTGTGTGCTAACTAATGATTAATCATCGTGCACCTAATGTACGTAGGCTACGTACTACGTACAAACAAGGTAAATATACATATAGACATGTACATACCTACAACAACTACATGCAAACGAATTCATTTTATCAGACGTACTCCAGTCTCGGATGTTCGAATATGAGGTAATGCACGAAGGAGGAGCGATCGTTGGCACGAACAGTCGAACACGTTTAGCAGGATTATAGTAATCGCGAGCAATGTGTAAAGTATTATTTTATTTTATTTTTCTTCTTCTTCCTCATATTCATCTTCTTTTTTAGCCGCCGTCGTGTTCTTCGTCTTCTAATTAATACCACGTATTATCGTATATGTATACAGTGTAATTACCGTATATACCATAAGTACCTCCTGTATGACCAATTCAGCGGCAGTCTGGCAGTCTAGGAATTTACTTAGTTGGCTTGGTGAAATGAGCAAAGCTCCCTCTAATTTAGAACATTATTTCGTTGTTGTAGTGATCGGTATCGACGAGTTTCTTATCGTTCTGTGCCCTCAGAAAGGAGTTCCATAGATTTTTGGAACTTGCCCCGTTTTTATATATACATCTCTAGGTTGTGATGAAGTGACTTGAGGTGTTTGTGACCCAGATCCGGCTTACAGTTTCAAAGCCCTTCAGTGGTCCTTCTGTACGATGATATTAATGTACGTATTTAGGCATGAATTTCTCAAGTTCACCACAAATACTCGGGCTTTTCTTCGCCAATTTTATGCAGCCATCATTTCGAATGAATAAAAATTTTTAAATAGTTTTTGTTCAATTATTTATTATTAACTTAATTTTCTATGCCATATTTTCTTTAAAAACTTGCCTGTATTAGACTATACATCTTCAGTAGTTGAAAGAGAATGTCTGCAAAATCCATTTTAAGGTTCTAGAATACCATTAAAAGGATCAACACCATTTTTGGTCTTGTCAAATATTTATTAGTTCAATTTTTTATGTCATATTGTCTATGAAAACTAAGCTATCACATAATACCAACCTGTAGCGGATGGAAGGGAGAGGGGGGGGGGGGGTTATCAGCGAAATCCATTTTGGGGTCGCAGAAAATAATTGATACCATTTTTGGTCATGTCTGATATTATTCCGTTTTATTTTAATTTTTTTTTTTGCTGAAACTAAAAATAATTTACTCAGCTGTATATCGACCTAAAATTGATCAAATTTGAATAGTAGGCTTAGACTGACGGCAGATTTGATGAGAATCTCAAATTGCATAGAGGGGGGAGGGAGAAATGAGGAGTTTCCCTTTTTTATGCGTTGAAAAACAGCTGTTTAACGTATATCACGCCTCCGAATTGAGTCAAGAGGGTTGAACTTTGGCATGCGCTTTTAGTTGGGGTTCTAAAATGTACCTGGCAGGAGTTTCATTTCCATTGCCCCCCCCAAGCTCCGGCATTTGTTTTTTGGTAGATTTTTATTATTTGTAATCTGATTTCCTATGTCACATTGTGAATGAAAACCTGACTTTTGGCGAATGGAGAGGGGAGTATCAACGAAATTCGTTTCAGGGTCCTAGAAGACCATTGAGTCCATTTTTAGTCATGTCTGATTTTTATTAATATTTTTTTTACGGGAATTAAAATTTATGTACTTAGCATGATATCGATCAAAATTGATCAAATTTGGACATTAGGCTGAGATTGGCAGCAGATTTGATATTTTTTAGTGGGGATGGCCTTGGATCAGAAGTCAATCATCTTCAAATTTGGAGGAGGGGGTGCTTAGGTGTTGAAATTACAATGATTGTTCGTTTTTAAACCAATCGATAAAAAATTACAAGTTGCACATTTGCAAAAATCTACCTCTTACATCAGTTGGAGGAAGGGTGAGGCAAAGGGAGAAATGAAGGGTTTCCTCTGTTTTGACTTTAAAAAACACCTGTTTCGATGTATATTTCGCCTCTAAATTGAGTTAGGGTGTTTGAAATTCAGCATGTATATTTATTTGCGGTCTTAAGGTTTATTTTTTTGGAAGTTTCTACTTTTCATTCCCGTTAATCTCCCCCCCCTCCGCCCAAGCTTCAAAATGTGGTTTTTTGGGGAGATTTTTCTTATTTTTAACCCGATTTTCTCTGTTATATTGCCAATGAAAATCAGCCTATTACGGTATAAAATACATTTTGAGGTCCTGGAAGACCATTACGACACATTTTTGACCATGTCAGACATATTTTTTTCCCCCATAACTAAAAATCATTTGCTCAGCTCGATACCGACCAAAATCGATCAAATGTGGGAAATAGGCTTATTTTGGTGGTAGATTTGATGTTCTGAAGTGGGATTGACCTCGGGTCAAAATTTAGTTCAGTCTAAATTTGAGGGAGGAGGTGCTGAGGGCATGAAAGCGCAAAAATTGTTCCTTTTTTAGTTGATCGATAGACCACCTAAAGTTGTATTACATATAGAAAAATCTGCTTCGTAGCTTAATTAGGAGGGAAGATAATTTTTTTGGTTTTCCCTTTTTTGACCTTGAAAAAAGGCTATTCTTCCCCTATCTCTCCTTCAAATTGAGTTAGAAAGTTGAAATTTGTTTTGTTGAATTATTATAGGTTTCCGATGTGCCTTTCAGACGATTGAACTTTTCAGCTTGATTCCATCCACTTACAAGCCCCAAAAATGTATTCCTTTGATAGGTTTTATTTCTCGGCGTATCTCCCCTTTAACTTGAGTTAGGAAGTTGAAATCTGGTGTGTAGATGTGGTAGGGTTTCTAAGTGTGCCTGTTGAGGGGAGGGGGTCAATTTTTCAGTCTCACTGCATCATTTTTATTCGATTTGTCTTGTTTTCCAGGTTAATTTTCCATACATTTCCTCTGCAAATCGAGATAGTGCGTTGAAATTTGGTATATGTGTTTCGTAGAGGTCCTAGATTTACTTTTTCGGAATTTTTGACTTTTTAGTTTCATTGTAGCCTCTTGTAGTCTCGAAAAAGTAGTTCTCTGATGATTTTTCTTATTCTTCTAGTATATCCTTCACATGTCTTCTCTCTTGGTTGAGTTAGAGCGTTGAAAGTCGGTGCGTAGATCAAGTAGGAATCCTAGATGTACCTTTTTAGGAATCTTAGCTGTTCACTTCAATATTTCCTCTTGCTATTGATCGAGAAAAAGCTTCGCTGACTATTACTTTTCTGTACCCCTTGAATGAAACAATTCACTTTTCTTCAACATTTTACGAAAGTCAGGCAGAGCAAGCAATGCATTGCAATTTTTTTTATGGCCTATTGATTTGTAGTGTTGTGGTTCTATTTCGCGCAAGCACAAATTAGAAAGTTTCCCTCTTGCTAGAAATTTTAGCCTGCTGATGTGTGTTCTTCATTCACGTGTATTTCAAAATGGTCTCCTGTGGATACTTGCATAAAATATTCAAGGCTCCTGAACCCTTTTTACACCACTCCGTCGATGACCCTATGGCAACAGAATACAACACCAAAAAGCTATACAAGTTAAAACGAATTTTTCAGAATTGCACCCCGATTTCCTCTCACATTATGTCACAAGTCATGGCCGATAGGTGCACGAGGGAATGGGGATTTTCGCTTGCGATCTTTCTAGTTTTGAGGCCTCGTGCAGACTTTCAAAATTTCGATAGCAGACATGCGAATTCCATATTACACAGTTAGTAGTAAACAGGTACCAGTATCGTAATAAGGAAAGCACGTGCCTACAATGGGAATGAACTTTCGAGCTCGGTACAGTCGCCAGAAATCCGTCATATCCTGCGTTCTGGGTCTTTCTTTCTACTTCATTCTGTCCGTCTGTCTATCCGACTATAATCCTGAGCCTAGAGTACGTTTACGTATGCACTTTCACGTTATACTAGTTCGGAATTTTAAATAATAATTGAAGGCGTTATAATGCGATATGTTAACAAGCCAGGGCAATGAGCGCGATAAGAAAAGAGAAAATTTTCGAAACAATAGTCGGGTTTAAAATTTTTGTGCATGCCAAATACTTACACACGAATGGTTGGTAAGTACGTTTACTACGTACAGAGCGATCTTGGACTAGAGCAGCAGATACCTTTACTTAGGTACGTATGCGAACAGGACGCGTTATGAATACATTGGCTCGAAGAGCGGACGCGGGTGACGAGACCGTAGCACATTACACTCATGTGAACTTGACCAACGTCTCTATGAAAATGAATCGGAATTTCTCTTTCACTCGATATATGTGCCTACTAAATTATAATTAAAACTTGAACCGATCATAAGTGCTAATTAGTGATGATTCGTTTTCCATTGTCGAGAGATGTTCGCGTCTTCGTTCGCTGCTCGTTGTTGTGCGAATAAACGAACGAATTTTTACGTATGGTAATGAAAAAAAGGAAACGAAAAAAATTTCATTATTGAGGAATTTTAACCGAAACGAAAAAACAAAAAAAAAAAAAAAAGTGAAATTATCCGAATTAGCGTTCTAGTTATGGTAAGAATTGTTTTCATTATTTGCGTTTAAAAGTGTGTTGATTTTAGTAGGTATATGTACCATACCTACCTACCTACCTACCTACCTACCTGTGTTTATCGTATCATCAGCTGTAGTAATGCAGTTTATTTATTTGTTTGATTTTATTTTTTTAAACGTCGAACCATGTGTTTGGGTTGGTTATATACGAGAAATTTATCGATGTTGAATGTTGGAATAGTCGTCGCGCGAGATGACGGTTGTTTTTTTTTCTTCTTCTTCTTCGTCTTCGAACGATAGATCGATCGATCGATCGAAGTTTTCTCAATGGTTATTTATTCTTGGTTGTATGGAAGTACGACGATGATGTTCGTTGCACGTAGTATCGTACTACGTCAATGGTACTAGAATGAAAAATTTCTTCGGTAATAAAATTTAATATCCCCTCGCAGGTTTCGGGTTTCTCTCTCAGCAACGCGCATCGTACACAAGCAAAAATTACCTTACGAAGTATCGAAATAGGTGGAAAAAAAATAAGGAAAAAAAAAACCTAAAGACCTATGATTAGCCAAGAGACGTCCGTCGTCTTATTAAAAGCGACGCGTATATACTCGTACGTCGGTACCTTACCTACCTGCCTACCTGTCTACCTAGCTATGTACATATATACATAGACATAGACGTACATAAGACGAGTGTTATTTAATTTTCATAAACGACTCGTAAATTGAAATCTATTAATCTGATGCTGGCGTATACCGTAGGTAGGTACACACTGTCAACATTCTTAGGTTACATTTTCAATGATGATGAGTAGGTACAAGTACCATAATTCTTGCTTAATGCCCGATAAATTTCAATTTCGACCAATAAAACTCGATTAAACATCTATCCACCGAACAGAAAATCATTCTTGGGAAGATTTAAAATCTATCTAAATATTAGAGAAAGTGGTGCTATCTTGAAACGTACAGAGCTTGGAATGTAGTTCAAAGACTAAACAAAATTACAACGTAGGTACCTACCTACCTACCTATCTATCGCAGGACCAGATGCTAATAATTTTCACCTGCGAATAGACGATTATTATTGAAATTGATGATGGTACCCTTGTTAAATATTGCATCGTGTAATCAAATTGAATGAATTTTTCATCCCGACTCGGGTTTCGGTTACAATGTTGCCAACGAGTCGCTTAGGTATTTCAAAGGTGAGGATTTTATATACGTATTTGAGTGGAAATAGATGGAAAATTAAATGATTTAGTGCCAGATTCAAGTGTTTAAGATGACTTAGGGCAGTAACCTATCGATGAGTAATTTCTCATGGAAGGAGTGGGGGGGGAGGGCTTTAAATTTTTTTTCACGTAAAAGCGAGGAGGAACACAGAATTTTTTTGAGAAACATAGAGGATTAAAAAGTTTTGCCTCTACGGATTTTGACTTTCAAAAATAAAGCCAATAGTAGATTTACGCGCCACAGTGGATCGATTTTTGCGAATTTTAATAAATAGACAATGGGTAATGCGTAGCTGAAAAAATATTAAAAATTCTCAAAATTTGTGAAAAAAAATTTTTCAAAAAATTCTATTAAAAATGGGTATTTAATACTGTTATTTTTACCCGAAGTAATCAACAATGATAATTTTTCGTCTCTATTCTTATTTTGAGAAAAACCAGAAAAACGTTATTTTTCACGTTTTTTGAAATATTTAAAAATTATTCAAGAAAAATTCGAGTTTAAAACAATTTCAATTGAAACGGGTTCAATACAATTTTCAGCTCATCTAACCTATTTTCAGCGATTTTTCTCTTCTCTTACTTTTTCCAATGGTTTTTAAATATATTTTATGAAAAATACGTGTCGTTTCGCTTGATTTCTTATTTTTCGAAAAAAAAAATAAATAATAATAATAAGCAGAATTGAAAAAAGGCTTTTAACTACTTTACTACATTAAGAGGACTGTATTAGGCCTACATCTATTTCAATTAAAATTTGGCCAAAATCGAATTTTTTTCGAATTGTTTCAAAATATTTCCAAAAATGCGAATTACGTTTTTTTGGGTTCCCTCTAAAATAGGATGGAAATGAAAAATTATTATTGTTGATGATTTTGGATAAAAATGAAAGTCGTAAACCCATTTTTGATGAATTTTTCGAAAAATTTCTTTTTACAGTTTTGGAGAATTTTTACAATTTTTTTAGTTTTGAGTTTTCGCTGGGAAAGGTGAATTTGAATTGTAAAGTCTACAATTTTTACTCATTGTCAATTTTCCTAAATTTGCAAAAATCGATCCATCATGGTAAGCAGGTCTGAGCGAACAGGAGCCAAATGAAAAAATAAAATTTTCTCATTATAATAAACGGCGTGTCGAAGTTTTATGAAGGAAAATGAAGGTTTTTGAGTATTTTAGTCCTAAATATGAAGAAAATGTAAATTAGTTTCAATATTTTAGAGTTCAATGGGTGGTGGAGGAGGAGGTTTGAATCCGTAAAAAATCATTATCAAGTGTATTCACTTGATTTTAAATTGAGATCACAAAAGTAGTAAAAATGGTAGGAAATAATAATTCATAATTTTCCAAAATAATACGATAAAGGTTAGAAAATAAAATAAAAATGGATAAAAATTGTAAAATTTGTGTGGTCTTTGTACATGTAGAAAACAGTCTACCCTACCATTTCACATTTTTTCCAAGAAGCCCATAAGGTGAATTGAGGGGGGAGGTTGTGGCGACCCCCTCCCCCACTCTAAAAACTAATGCAATTCAGCATCTAAATTAAGTTTAGAAATTGTAGAAATTATTTGAAATGTTGTTAAAGTTGTTGAAATTATATAAAAACAGTTGGTTTCACTTACAAAAGCTCCCTGCAGCAGTGTCACAATTGTCGCCTTAGAAGGGGGGGGGTCGCTTCCATTGAGATATTTCTAAGCTTTAAATGCTGAATTTTATTATTTTTTTGAATCGCTCTGGGGAAGGGGTAGGGGGTCAAACTCGCCGACCTCCTCATTTACCTCACTGTCTGCCTGAAAAAAAAAAAAGGTCAAGTAGTAGGGTAGATTTTTTTCTTTCGTACAAAAACCACAAGTTTTAAAAAAATGAATAGTTTAGTATTGATATATTTTCGAGATCTGGAGCTTTATTAGCATTAAAAATTTATGGTACACAGAATTAGCCTTTCCTCGAAGTTGATAGTACTGATTTTTTCGAAGAAATTAATTTACTTATACATGCCCTATTTTTAAGGAAAAGTGTTCCAATTTTTCCAAGTTATGCGGTGGAATATAAATTAAGCGTTTTGGTCTTCTGATTTTAAATTTCGAGTAAATGTTGCATAGATATGAACAAATTCCAATTACCAAAGCTTGAGAAATTGAGAGGGAGGCTGTGTGAAAGAAATCCAAAACCTTTTTGGGGATTTTTTTAGCTTTAAAATCTGATTTTACTGATTTTTCGGCGAGCTTTTTCTTAAAATTTCGAAATAATTTCTTAAATTATTTAAATTTTATTTTAATGAATTTCCCTGCATCTGAAAATATGTTGACGATTATTTTCATTTACCGATAAAATTTTAATAATTGTTGACGAAATTAAAATCCTGTTCCAATAGTTTTAACCAAAATTTAAAAGAATTTTATTGGTAAGTTGCACGATAAATGTTTTACCTACTTTTATTCTTTGTTTATTTTGTCCTCTTTTCATTTTCCTTTCGTCCAGACCAAAAGGAAGAGTGAAAGATGTAAAAAAAAAAAATAATGGATGAAAAGAAAGTGATACTTAATATCGAAAAGTTGGTCGTAATTTCACGCCTTTTATTCGAAATGCATTTTTATTTTTATTACCAAAGATACTTATTCCCTATTTCTCTCTCAACTTCTAGCTGAAGTAACATAACAAAAAAAAAACGAAGAATTTGGCGATAAGATCGAAAAAAATTGATCACGTTCGCTTCGTCGTAATAAAATTTATGCTTTATTGGCGTATTAATGTAACGAATGAGAATTCGTAGAGGAAATTTTCGATCAATTGGGAACTGGAGGGAAAATTATAGTCACGAGTAAGCTCGGTTTAAGCAAAACACCAAGCGTTTGATTTACATATTGTTAAGAATTTAGCTGTAGGAGTGTTGCTTAGTTGGATTTGATGTGGCGATAAAAACCTACTTGTGATTTTTATAACTTCCCAATAGTCCTTACTGCTTTTAAATTTCATTTCGTAGTCGTGAGAAATTTTAACAATTTATTAAACTTTTAATTCCTTTTTTTTTTTTTTTTTTTTGAAATAATTTTGAGCCAACCATTTATGCCATTTGATTTTGCATTTTCTAGAAATTACATAGAACTTATCGTAGAAATGAATTAGTAATTCAAAAAGCAAAACAAATGCCTCTTGTAGAATTGCAGACATAGTAGTACAAATATAACGAGGAATTAAATGTAATGTCTGCCCCCTTCGCCACTCTGCCTCATCCTGTACTAACTGTTTTACCTGGAAATTTCTCATACACTAAGTACCTACATATATTCCATTGAAGTCTAGCCGATCTGCACGTCGGTAGTCGTCGGTCGACGGACGTCTTGCCTAGTTCTGCGGCAGCAAATGACGTCACACCGTTACAATTTCCGTTTCAATGAAACAAGAAAGGGAAAAAGTTTCTCACAACGAGTCTCATTACCTGTAGACTAAAAGCCGCCGAAGTGATTAGTCGTATGGCTGCGCACAAGAACGGAAGGAGTGAAAGGGATCTGGATATGTGCACCGCGGACGAGAGGAATATTTGTAACGAGCCCACACCGGGTGAGCTTCATTCAAAATACCAATAATTGGTATAACATTAACGAGTTTATGATTCGGAATTGAAATCATAACAGCATAGTATACACAGGACCAGTTTACTATATGCAAGTCAAATTAGAGAGTAGAACGTCCAAGCTTTTTCTATATAGGTAGGTCTAGGTATACGTTGTCGATTAAAAAAATTTTGTCGATTCGACGAAAGCGAGAAGAGAGGAGCGGCGAGTTTCGGCAATTGATACGAAATTTACATAAATAGTCTAATTCAGTAAAATATTCGCATGCTTTGATCGTAACAGTTATACCTACTCGAATATAAGAAGGTTATAGCGTATAACAAAAACTTAAGGGGATTATAACTGGTTAGTTACAGGTCTAGGTCAAAAGCCCTAAAGACTCGAATCGAACAAAGCTGATACACATGTTATAGCAAAGCGTAAGCATCTTGATTCGCAACAATGAAATTTTCATGTTTCGTTAGCCTATATTATTAAAAGTTAATCGTGTGAGAAAAAAAAATGAAAAAAAAAAAATCTTATTTCTTCGGCGAGATTTTATATGGTTTGAATGTAATGTATGTAGTATGTACTCGTATGTGCGAAGCTGCGTAATTTATTACATTTCTATTATATACTTACTTACCTACCTGCTTTTAGCATTAGATTTTTTTTACGAGTATTATCGTTAATAATTATAAAATTCCATCGAGAATGTCTGTTAGACAGGTACCTGGTATTCGAGCTGTGTGTGTGTGTCGGAAATGAAATGAAAATTGGCATTAAGAGAGAAATTTTACTATTGTTTAATGACCCACTGAAAATAACCTTGAAGAAGCGCTAGATAAATAAAATAATAATATTCTCTGCATATGCACTGCCCATTGATTCGCAGAAGGTGAAAATTTCTTATACAGATGGTGATTAGAACGTTCGTTTAGAATTGGCCAATAATCTCAAATTCCAAAAATGCTGTTAACTCGAAAAAAAAGAAGAATTTCAGAGTATTTAAATTTCTCGAGAATTTTTGAAGTTCTTCCGAACAATTGGATACCAATTTCAGCTAATAGAAATTTTTTTTCTCAATAAAGGCGGTACCGACTGCAGTAGTTTTTTTTTTGAAATTTCTGGTTAGTCATTCGAAAGACGTATTTTTGAGTAGAAATAGTCCACTGAATTATATTTCTCTGATCGGCTAGAAATTCCAGGAAAACTGCTTCGATCTGTTGGAAAAGTTCTTATTGAGTGAAGGTAGAATTTTTAGCTAATTCTGGAGATATTGAAATCACTTCCGAAGCTCACAAAATGCCTGCAAAATGTGACAGATCGATTCGGGGATGTGATATTTTGGGAAGTAATGTACTCTTCTTTCGTTGGAAAATTTTCACACTTTTTCAATTCTTAAATTTTTCAATTTAAGTATTTAAAATGTTTTTACTGACCGCCTGGAATTTTTATAAAAGCTATTTTGATCTATTGAAAAGTCCTCGAAAAGGATGGAAAAAAATTTGTTACTGCTGAAGTTCATTTTTACTTGTTCTGAAGCATAAGCATATTGAAAATTTTGGAGAGATAGATTTTTTACTACAGGTTAGAGAATTTCTAGAAAGTATCATGGATTAACTTGAGGAGTTCATTATTAGGTAGTAACAATATGATGTTTGAAAACGCTTCCATTTATTCTATTTTCCTATTTTTAAAGTCCTAAATAAATACCTATTTTTTTTCCTGAAGGCTCTAGAACGTTTGACAAATGCAACAAATGAATTCGTGAGGTCAGTATCAGATGATAACGCGAATTTCTTCGTTATAGCTTCAATCGAATGTATTTTGGAAAATATGTTAGTCGTGTATCTAAACTATAGTCTGTTTTTAAATTTTTTAAAATTCGCAGTAAAATCCAGAAATGAATTTCAGCAGTTCAAAACTTGGTTCCGTGTTTTTTTTTTAACATGCTCACTTCATCTAGATTGGTTTCATTCTAATCAGAGGAGCCAGTCAGTTGAAAAGGATTTCTATTTTCTGAATTTCTAAAAATTCATTAAAAGTGGAAAAATGAACTTCTACTGCTGAAGTCTTGGCCGTGTAGGGCTTAAAATTAAAAAATCATCGCAATGCGTTGTTTTTTGAGCCAGATTTCCATAAAGTTAAAAATATACGCGAATTGTCCATTTATGGAATAAAAATATGCGCTCTGCGATGTTTATTCTTCAATAGTGGTTGGGGTAATGGTTATTGGAATGAATATCTGAAACCTCGAAAAGTCACGTTTAAGTCAATTACTAAATCTACACGCTAAATTTCAACTTACTAGCTCAATTTGAAGGGTAAATAAGGGAAGAAAAGCCTGTTTTCAATGTCAAACATTGGAAACCCCCTCATACCTCCTCTCCTAATTGGCCTGCGAGGCTGAATTTTGGATATGTTATACAACTTTTGATCTTCTATCGATCGACACATAAAAGAACAATTTTTATGATTTTAACTTCTCCGTATCCCTTCCCCAAATTTAGACTGAACTGAATTTTGACCCGAGGTCGTCCTCACCCCAGAATATCAGATGGCACGCCCATCCAAGCGTATTCTGCAACTTTGATCGATTTTTATCTGTATCAAGCTGAGCAAATAATTTCCCAGCTTCGAGAGAAAAAAATAAAAATAAATATCTGACACGACCAAAAATGATCGCAATGGTCTTCTAGGACTCCAAAACGGATTTTGTTGGTATTCACCCTTATTCATTTTAGGTCGATAGACAGTAAAAACCTGTACTTTCATTGAAAATATGGCGTGGAAAATCAGGCTAAAAAGATCTCTCAGGCGAAGATTTTTTGAGAAATACCAAGAATGAAAGGTGCAAAAATTTGAATTCGAGGGCATTTTTGACCTCCAGAAGTGACATTTCAGTGTATTTAGTGGTACAAATTATCTCATTAAATTCGTATGAAAATATTTCGGAGGGCTTAAGTTTTCCTCCACCAATAATGGAAGAAAATTAAAAATCTTTCGAGATGTGGTGCTATCGAAGATTATTCAAAATACTGGGCATTGACTTTGTAAGCAACACAATAATAGTAGTAAGAATGCATGATGAAAATAAAGTGCTAATGGAAGATTTAGAACACATTGCTCGTAAGATACAGGAAAATGATGGTATGCTCATGTTTAGCAGCCCAATAAGGGTAAATTCAAGGAAAGCTGATCAAAGGAATAAAAATATCGGACTTCGCCACTTCCAATTTTTCGGCCTGTTCTCCTTAAAAGAATCTACAGATGAAGATTAGACTTAGAACGCCAGAAATCGAAGAATCCCATCTCTTGATACCAGAAACGCAAGGTCTAATTAATGGTATGGAGCACCCAGACAAATTTCAATTTTTCTCCAGAATTTTCAAACGTGTACCTGCCTACCTGTATGTTAGGTCCAGGTACTAAGTTCCTATCAAAAGTATACTATTCAACTTTGGCTGCTAAAAATTTGGCTAAAGCATACTGTATGCATATCAGATCGACTATTCGAGTTTTTTTTTTTTTTTTTTTTTGCAGAATTTGGCCCAAAGAGTACAAAAATTTATTTTTCACTCATTGTGTTGAATTTTAAAAAATTCCAAAAATGCTTGAAATTTTTGAAAGTTACCAAAAATTGTCATTCCTGGCCAGTGTATGACTGTTTGAAGCCATTTTTAGACCTCTAGTTGAATTTTAATGGTTCATTGAGTTTTAGTCTGATTTTTTTAAGTTGTGTTTTCAATAAAAACTTCAATTTTTAGCCATGTCCAATATTTATTCTTTTTTATTTTTATTTTTTCTCGCCTAAAACCCGTCAAATTTGGGCAGTAGGCTTGAATTAACGATAGATTTCATTTACTGGAGCGGGGATGACCTTGGGTCAAAAATTCAATTATACCCAAATTTGGAGGAGGGAGTGCCGAGGAGCTCAAAATTGCAAAAATTGTTCCTTTTTGAGCCAGTCTGCAAATAATCCAAAGTTGTACAATATATCCAAAAATCAGCCTCCTAGATCAATCAGGAGAGGTGGTACGGCGGGGAAGAGGGGGTGTTCTTCTATTTCTGACCTTGTAAACAGGCTTTTCCTCCCTTATCTCCCCTCCAAATTCAGCTAAAAAGTTATAGACTTAATAGGCGTCATAAATGTGCTTTTTGGGAGATTCAACTTTTCGTACCCATCCCAGCTCCTTCCAGCCCCAATGTAATGATTTTCCGAGTTGATTTTCTTATATTTTGAGCTTGTTCCAAGCATATCTCCCCTCTAAATTGAGGTAAAGAGGTAAAAATTTGGCATGCAAAGGTTCTACATATGCTTTCCAGAGTGAACAACTTTTCAACCCCCTTTGCACCCCCTCTCAACCAAATAAGTGGTTTTTTAACGTATATTTCGCCTGCAAATCAAGCTAGGAGGTTAAAATTTGGCATGTAGATTTTAAATGAGTCTTTTTGAGGGTTAAACTTTTCATCCACTTTGCACCTCCTTACAGCCTCGAAAATGTGGTTTTTTGGTCGATTTTTCTTATTTTTTGAGTTTCTCCCACACACAACTCTCCTCCTAATTTAGCTGAAGAGTTGAAATTTGGTATGTAGATGCTCTAAATGTGCCTTTTCTAGGTTTCAGATGTTCATTTAAATATTTGCCTTTGTAGTGTTACCACAACTGAAGACAAAGCATCCCAGTGCGTGTCTTCTTTTTTGTTCTACGAATGGGCCATTCCCTTATTTTCTTTATTTTAGAAAAATCATATTAAAAAAGCAACCCATTGCGATGTTTTTATTCTATTTCGATTGATTTCGTATCGGTGAAAAATACATCGGCTTAAATTCTCGTATGAGAAATTTTAAATTTCTAAAAATGATTACAACCCTCAATAAGGCGTCATTCGTATTAGTATCATTGTGATGAATACCCTCCCTACGTTTCATGTTGCCAACAATTTGCTGAGTATCAACATACATACATTCATATATGAAAGCAAATTAATTTGCGTGGAATAGCGAGAAGTAACGGAAGTAAGCACACCTGAATCTGTCGTCTCGCCTGTTGAACACACCTCAATTTTAAAACTTTGCCCCAGGTCGGGCGCCATGTAAACAACCTCCATTCTCGTTTCGAATCGAATTTTCACGGTACGTTTTTTACGTTTGTAATTGAAGAAAATCAATTTTACATGCGGAAATATTATACATGTGTACAAAAGCACCGTACCACCTTTCTATCGTGTGTGGCTCGTTTTGTACCTAAACTGTGAATTTGTACGTAGAAACGAGCAACTTGCATATGGTACGAGTTACACAGGAGCCCTACCTTTTAACACGAGGCCCGGACAAGTTTCTGTGCCTCGGGTATAAGCAGCGCCATGCAGTCTGCCTGAATATTCCCACACTTTACATAAGTACTTCTCGTATTTTATTCGCTTTATAATTGACACCAGGTAGCGAAGCTGAATCAAATCGTGCGTTGTAGCTCACATGTTTAAATGAATATCGTCTCTCCATTTGTGTAATACTTTTATAACATTAATTTTTGAAACGTTTTCTAACTGGTTTCGGATACGTCGAGGATTATTGTCATATGATGCACCCGACAGTCTTATATAGTTTTATTTTATTTTTATTTTTTTTCATTTTACGACGATGAATTATTTTTGAATAAAAATCGTATGAAATTCTAAATTTCTCAACATGTACCTATCGAATAAGTTGTATACTCATTATCTGTTTGCGTGTGGTTAGGATTTTAATAATTTATTTGCACGATTGATTTTCATCCAAGAAGTCGAAAAAACTATACAGCCAAAGTGTGAAGAGTAAGCAAGGATTCGGGAACGAAGGAAATTTTCCATTAGCTTTATTAACGCTATTCGGGAAGTAAAAAAAAGTGAAAGTAATTGAGATTAGAAGTACGAAGACGTGTTGCTGGTAGAGATACTGTTTAAATTTTCTATCGATAAGTCTAGGTATTATTTCATTGACACAGTGGTCACTATAGACGGTTTTGAAAAATCTACCTCGAGTTCACTACGAATACTGTGTAAGCCCTCCCCCTCGAAGATTTATTTTTTTCGATATTATCTGCTCGCTGGGTTTTGGAACGGTTATCGTATTATGCATGATGTACCGATGTACGATTAAACGTGATCATTATTTGTTCCAATTGCATACGTAATTTTTCATTTTTCCCTGGGACATTACCACTATGGAAACAATGTCAGGGTTAGTCGTTAGAGCGCGTTGCCCTTTCTTAGCCGCTTCCGAAACCGGCTTCTCGTTCCTCCGAGCATCTGTTAACCTCCTCCCAATCACGGACCAGATATACCTCCTGTAGTACATTGAGGCATCTTCGGAGTTCGCAAAGCTAAAAGTTGGTAGTCGCGAGATATAATTGGTGTTGCCGAAACGTTTATGTCTCGTTTTGCGTTCTAACTGACGCCGAATCGTGTTTTAGCTCTTTAAAAACGTAATCTTCTTATAATGCCGAAATTCGAACTTTGTCTGAATTATGATATGTTTTATTTTTGCGTTTTTACAGACACTTAAAATGTTCTGATACATGCAGCTCGTTTCTGTAAAATGTGCAAACGTTTCCGGGTGATTTTAAATATTTTGATAGTGCTTCACATTCGAATTATCAGTGCTGATTCGCCATTTGATGTTTTGAGAACACCCCGTAAGTGGTTTTCTGTATTTTTAGCTTTTTATTTTTTTCGTGTTCGTTTGTATTTTACGATTTATTTGTATTTGTATCTTTTTTTTTTTTCATTGTAAAATACTTATCTATTATTTGTTTACTTTTAATATCGATTTATTTTGGACTTTTTTCTATTTTTTTTTATTTTTTTTTTAATTCAAAAACAGTGCTTGGTGTTTTTCCGGTTTCTTTTTTTTTTTTAATTTTTTTATTACGTGGCATTGGCTCTTCTTTCACGTGGTTATGGTGTGTGAAATAGCAGGGGTTTTGGATTTTCAACGTGATAGGGGAAATGGGCGGGAAGGGGGTGAAGTGCGGAAGAACTTTCAAAGTTTTAGATAATGTTTGAAACTTGAACACGAAGGCTGATTTAATTTTTTTTTTCATTCTGAAATATTGAAATTTTTCTATTGATTCTCATTACCCCTTTAAATTTTTAATTAGGCAATATCAATTTGATGTATTTTTGATTTTTTTAATTTTCACATTTGAAGAAGTTGTGAACCAAAGGTATATAGTCTCAGACAGATCGGTTAAATTGAAGAAATTTTTGAAATTCGATCAATCAAGATATTGCCTATACTCAGCCTTGAAGGGGGTTAAGAATTGTGGATGGATTGGGATATTATACTAAATTTCGTTGGATTGATGATGTGGAAGAAAATGAGGAGCTTCAAGAAAATTGTCGACTTTGATTTTGCATGTATTCGATATTAAAGGAGATTCAAAATTTCAAATGAAGTAATGAATAATAATGAAAAGTCCTGTTTTTATTCGAACCTCCTCCTCCTCTTCCCTTCCTCCCTCCCTCCCTCCCTCCCGGAACCAAATTTTCAGCTGCTGAAGTTCATTTTTGGATTTTTGGCAAATTTTTACCGATTATACTTACAGCTGAAAAATGCATGGAAAATAAAATACTTCACAAAATATGATATTTTGAAGTTATAATGGAGAAAATCGGATTACGATCTAATATTGACCACGCGAATCGATCTATTTTATTTTCCAGACGTTCTGGAGGCTCCAAAAAAACAATTTTTTTCTCCATGATTTTAAAGAATTGAAAAATTGAATTGGTTGACACGTTTATTTCAAAATAACCTGGTAGCTACATAACGTGGACCTCGAAATTCAATGTATTAAATTTTCCAAACATTCTGGAGCCTCCAGCAGAAACTTAATTTTTCCAGAATTTTTGAAATGCTCTAGAACGGATGGATACGATTTTGAGTGGCTGAAAATCTCATCCCAGCCTGTTGAGACATATTTAAATGTATTGAAGCGGGTTTTGCTGGAATTTCCAGCTGGATAATCGAAAAAAGTTTGAACAAATTATGGAATTTGAAATTCGAAAACATGTCAACGTTTGTCAACAAAAATCAATATCCATGCTAATGTATAGGTCTCCTAAATCGATCTAACCCATTTTCCAAACGTTCTGGAGCCTCCAGCAAAAGTTGAGTTTTAATTTCTCTAGGATTTTTAAAATGCTGTAGAATGGCCGGATATGAACTTTAGCAGCTGAAAATTGCATTCCCACCGATTGGGACCCATTCAAATTGATTGAAGTGATTTTGCGAGAATATCCAGTTGGACACTTGAAAAAGCTTTTTTTGGGTCGGTTTTTAATTGAAAAAGAAAGAACAAAATAAAAAATTCAAAATTCGAAAACTCGTCAACGTTTTTCAACAAAAATCAGTGTACGTACGAATATAGGTCTCCCAAATCGATCTAACCCATTTTCCAAACGTTCTGGAGTTTTCAGCAAAAGTTAAGTTTTAATTTCTCCAGGATTTTTAAAATACTCCAGAATGGCCGGATGTATGAACTATAGCAGCTGAAAATTTTATCTCTGTATATTGAGACCCGGACATTTGAGAAGGTTTGCTGGTAAATTTCGAATATTGAAGTTTCTTCTACACGCAATTCGAAATTTCAGTCGAAGAATTCTAAACCATCGATACAGATTTTAATTTTGCTCGATCTTATGATGGGTTGATTTTTTTCCCTATTGCATATAAACATGATTTAAACAAAATTAAAAATTCTTTTTTATTCAAATTTTAGAAATTTTTTGTTAAAAAAATATTGAAAATTTTCAAACCAATTTTAATATCGAATTTGGGTAAAATATTTGACGAATAACTTACTTTTTATTAAATTATTTGTACGCCGTCCAGTCGAAAATTTCAACAAAATTCCATATTTTTTATTTGGTGCATTTAAAAAAATTTTAGCGAAATATGCAAATCATCTTGTACCATTACTCTTCATACCTGAATTTATATGTTGATAAGAAAGTATCAGTGTAGCAAGTTTACTTCCATTCCTTTCTTTCTCATCCTCCTCCTTACTCTTCATCGTCCCCCCTTTTTTTTTACGTCTCGTTCACCGTATTCTTTATAGAATTTTAAAAATAAAACGAAATTAAATCCGATACGAAGTATGAATTTTTTTTTTTTATTTTCTATAAAAATATCTCACTTTTGCCAACCAATACGCTGGTTGACGTATTAAACAACCATATTTGATTATCATCGCCGCAAAACCATTGGCTTTGGCTTCGCTTAGGTATTAATTAGGTAAAACGTTTCGTTTTATAATTTGTTTTACGAGATGATTTATTATCCAATAAAATGAGCCGACAATACAGCTTGACAAGGTTCATTTGAATAAATTAACTCTCGACGAACGTTTTGTACGTACGAAATGTAGGCAATGTGCGATGTAAAAATGAAATAGAAAAAAAAAATAAATAAATAAGGAAGACCGGTATTATATATGTACGAGGAAGAATATATAGGTAAATGTCTCCTCGTGTATTCGATATTCTACACATACTAGCAGCAGAAGAGAGAAAACAATCATCAGCCAAATCACGCTTGTCTCGTAAATATTTTTTCTATGAATTTTGAAATATTGATAGCTGTATACGAGTAGGTATTTACAAAAAAAAAAATAATAATAAATAAATAAATAAAATAATGCCTTGTGTACTTATAATAAACGTTGTAGCGGGTACTGTTTATGAATTTGGGTTATGGTAACATAGTATCCATCTATAATACCTACATGAATACATTTAAGAAAAGAAGCCGCAAAACTACCTCCAAGCGGTTGTTTATGATTTACATTTTTAGATGTATTTATATTGTATACTTATACTTAGCTGTATAGCTGTCTGTATATATACGCGCATAATTTTTCGCCAATTTATGGTACAGTGCGGTGTGCCGATGTAGTACTTATGACAGGGCTCAACCTCAACTTCCTAGAAGCGAATAATTTGGCAAAAAGCTAGGACTTCCCGAAACATAGTAGCGTCTATACTTTAGGCCATGTTTAGGTGTTGTCGTGATCGTGGGATGTACGATAATTATACGAGATTACCTGCGTATGTGAGACATTTACGCGGTCACTCTACCTATATATATATATACACACACACTTTTTTTTTTGGTTCGTTTTCGAAACTAACCGTTTGGATGCATAGATGTAGTGTACCTGTAATTAAATATTTCTATACATATTTAAAAATATATATCTACAGGTACGTGTAGACCGTACGAGTTTGGCGCAAGAAAGCGATTAAGTTGATTTTATCGTCGCGTATATCGATAACGAATCGACCGACCACACGTGGGACATATTTTCGGCCTCTGGTAAATCTGGTTTATATTTTAGGATACGTACAAAGTATGTTGAGAGTGCAGCATACATGACACGATGTGCACTTGCGTTGCGGATGAAGTTGAACCAACTTTTACGAAGTAAAGTGAAAAATTATAACGAGATGATTTTAATACGCTTTCCTATACGAGTATGAATTGGTTTTTGGTGTTCATTCGGTTTGAAAGCCGCGTTGAAAGCAGAATCTGCATAGTGTGTTTCGAATATCGACCTTAATCGATGATGAATTATTTGCAAAACGAGCTTAGGAGCAGAGAAAAGGAATTATTGGTACAATTTTTCCAATATCCCCGGTGAAAAAAATTCCAATATTTCAAACGATTATGTTATCTCAAAGATCATGAAATTATTACCAAAATATATGTATATATATATTAGGGTGGATCAAAAAAAAAACGATTATTTTTTTTTCTCTTGATACCCTGAAAAACTGGTTGGTAGACACCTCAAAAAAATTCTCTCTACGTATGAGC